>JAGDQP010004914.1:12223-81882 GCA_022664845.1 Lepisma saccharinum | reverse complement strand
CTGATTGCACAAGGAATCATATATTTAATCCAAAAGAAGAAATATTTTTATTTACAGACGCAAGTCCATATGGAATAAATGTCCAGATGTGTAATAAAGACCAACGAGGAAAATTTAAAACTGTAGCTTGGGCCTCAACATCCCTATCTAAAGCTTCCAAACAGTATGCACAATTCGAGAATGAATCGATGGCTTTAATATTCGGTATTAAAAGTTTCATAAATATCTATTTGGAAGATTTTTCACAGTAGTCACCGATTCCATACCAATGAAGATATTTTTTGAAGAAAATAAAGCTATTCCACCGGATATTCATCCAAGGTTGCTACGATGGACACTCTTCCTATCCGGATGCGACTACAAAATCATGTACTCAAAAATGTTCAAGTAGCAGACTGCCTATCACGTCTTCCTTCTACCGAGAGTACAGATGAGATCACGTCACAGGATTATGTGTTAAACATCAACCCATCTTCCTTGGTTATAAAGTCAATACCAGATGAAATAGCACGAGATCCTATATTAAGACAAGTCAAAACTTGGACAAGGGAAGGCTGGCCCAAAGCGTTACCTAAGCAATATCAAAATAAGATTTTACAACAGTATTTTGCTAAGAGAGCTCAGCTAATAGTGCAAGATGGATGCTTATTGATTGGAAATAAACTAATTATTCCTCCAGTATTCAGACGTGAAATTATCGAGTCATTACACAAAGTACATCTTGGAATAGGACGATATAAAGCTACCCTTCGTTCGTATTTCGGGTGGCCACAGATGGATAACGAAGCTGAAACGTTTCTACATAGTTGTTATACGTGTGCATTATTTCAGAAATGAAGAGCGCAAGTGTATTACTCTCCGTGGAATAAAACTACCAAACCTATGCAGCACGTACATATGGATTTTTTCGATTTCGGAGGGGGAAAAATATTATAATTGTAGATAGTTATTCTCGTTGGCTTCATTTAGATATAGTACACAGCACTACTGCTACCGAAACGATAGAATTCTACAGGATTTTTGCAACTACTTAGGTTATCCACATGTGTTAGTGTCGGATAACGGTCCAGCCTTTTCGTTTTGGCAGTTTATGCAATGGTGTACTAGTAATGATATAATATTAAAGCGATCCCTAGCTTACCATCCTCTTAGTAATGGGGCAGCAGAAAGACAAGTGAGGGAAGTTAAATCGTTATTAAAGAAACAGGCAAATATGCCATATAAAACCAACTGGTCCGAGACGTTAAAGAATATTCAGAGAGAATTATGCTTTGCAAAATCTCCAATATTAGGCAACAAGCCATCAGTACAATTAATATTATCTTTTGACCCAAAAACTAGGTTTGATATTTGGTTCGCTAAGAAACAGGAATCAAAAATATCTTAAAGTCAACAGATAGATTTACCACAAGTTCAATTACCACCATTTAATTGTTGGGTTTATGTAAAAAACCAACCAAACAAATTACCAAAATTTGTAAGAAGAAAAGTGATAACAGTGCTTGGTTCATGAATGGTGGAAATAGAAGTACAAGGACATAATCGTAAAGTGCACTTTCATCAACTAGTCCCTGGAACGCAGATCCACCTAATACATTTAACAAGTCCACTACAGATATGGACTTGTGGAATAATGATTCAAACACAGTGGCTAAACCAGCAAGCTCACCAGTGCTACGTAGATCAAAAAGAATTCGTCCGCCTAAGAAGTATTTTTTGTGTGAAGGGTATGAATAACCATGGATCATGGCTATCATGAAGAAGTGAAGAAGGATATCATTAAGTTAATTACAGCATAAATTTAACTTAATGCTAAACAAGGCAAGTTCTCGAATTGATAACACGTTAACGGCTACACCATTATTTAACATTTTGTAACTATTCTGTTAAACGATAACATGTACAGTAGTGAAAGAAAATATGGACTGTGCCTGAATTTAACCATTCTACTTTTACAAAAGAAAAGTGAGTGGAAGCAAGAAACAAATATATCTTGGGAACTGTCTACACACACAAAAAAAGAAAGAACTAGTGGAATTGAAATAGATATAAATTGAAATATTTTATGAGCATAATTGAATCTAATATTGATTCAAAGATTTTGGGTCTAAATAGTTTCGTACTGAGCAATTGACTTATTTTATTCTTTTTCTTCTGTGGTTGATGTTCGTTGTATTAATGGTTGGTTCAGGTGAACCAGAATTTGTAATTCGCGATTATGGTATTTTGTGAGACTAGCAATTCGACTTAAGTATTTATTCTAAATGCTGAACATTTGATGTACTTCAGGTGAGAGTCTTCGTTTGTGCAAACTTAGAATTATTAAGGAAATATGTAAGATGTGTGAATGTACTAGTTGGAAGAACAATGTCAACAAATGTACGTAATATTGTTGCTTCATCTATTGCTAATTTGTCTCAAGGAAATAAAATATATATATTTCTCAGGAATTAAAAGTTCAGTACATGAAACCTATTGGGTATTTTATTCCATTGTTTTGGAATTTAAGGGATAGATTTTAGATCCTTCCCCGAACAAAGTCAATGCCATTAAAATCTAACATTTGTACACAAACAACGACAAATTACAAGAGAAACACCATAAACTCATAATACACTTTTAGTTCTTATAGTGCAATATTACACTGTATCGTTTGGGTATATGAACACACAATAGTAAGTATCAACACTCTTTGTGTGTATTCCGCATATAATGTTCACTTCCAACCCTGTAGACATTTTGCACAAAGTTCTGCTGGACTTAATGTTTTGTTGAGAAATTTAATAAGAAAATTATGTCTTGATGGCAATAATGTTTCAAATATCTTTATCGCAATACAACATGTCAAGTTTAGAAATGATAGCACAAAGTTTTATGTTCAATATGCTAGTGACTGTAGAATGAGGTTTCCAGATAGATTAATAACTACCTGCACTTAATCTTTATACAGATTATATATTAACTATCAATACACGCTCATTGTTTTTCGTATTCAATGTCAGAATAGAAATTATAATATGTCACACTATGTTTAGGTTTCTGATTGGCCTATACGATTGCAACTGTAATGCCATTGTTTGAAGTCATATTATTGGTACGTTTTGTTTCCTTGCTTGTCTTTATTAATTAGTATGTTCAGTAGCTTCTCCAGTTCTGTTTTCACGAAACTCTGAAGATACAATTGCAGGTACTTTTGCACACAGACAGAATACGTTTGCTTGTAATGTTCGAACACTGCATGCAGTATAGTTTGATATACTAAATTATGTTCTGTCTGTTTTCCAAAGTCCACGTAAAACCATTCACATCAATAACACAGCGATTATTTCCAGTTACAAAAGCAGACTAAATGAGTTAGGTCAATTTCGAAACAATTAGGGAATGTCCAGACTCAATTTCCTTCCCATTCAATGTACAGCTCCAGGGAGAATCCTTAACATTCTAATCCTCAAACACTACCATTAGTTTATTAACTTTTGCTGCTTAACGTTCTTGTGCTGTACTAATTCCGTCCATTTCTGCAACCTCTGTGAAAATGTTGATGATGTGGTATGAATCAGGTTCGAGGAGTGCTGCTATTACATATTTTTTTCAGTCAATAAGCTACATATCGGTTACGTATTAGTAGATAGAAGGAGACATACCAACATAATGGATTTAGGTTTTACGTGGGAACGGAAGGTCACACAGACCATCTATTAGTAAAGGAAAGGTTATGCATCGCGAACAGAGAAGGCAAAGAATAAAAATACCAGAAATTCGAAATTAAACGATTAGATAATCCGAGCGTAAGAGCAGATTACCAATTATAAATCTAAAATACGTTCAAAATCTTAGCCGAATCAAGTAATAACAAAGATGACATTAATAACGAAATTGATGGAAGTAAGATGTGACAGACTGTTCGTGATATAGGGAAGGGCGCAGCGAAGGAACGTTTAGATGAGAAGAAACAGCTGAAAAACAAGTCTTGGTTTGATAATGAAGATTAAGCTTCGTATAGAACTGTTTATTACAAGCAAAGCAACGATGGCTAAGTGATAAAAGCGAAGCAAATACCAACCACTACAGTAACGCCAAACGCAACGCCACATGTGGGTTAAGAAACCAAAAGCGAGAAATACTCAGAAGACTCAAGAGATAGAGGAAAACGGGAATACGAATAACATACAAGATATAAGATATACAAAGCGGTATACTCGTTAAGGAAAGGTTACCAGACTAGGTTAGGGATTATTAGAAATGAACGCGGAGATCTTCAAGCGAATCCAACTAAAATTATTGAAGCTTGGAAAAATTATTTCGACAAACTTTTTAATGTACAAAACGGATAAAAAAACCAGAGCTTTGTAAAGTTTATACAACAGAACGGTGGGTACCCGAACCTAGTGAGATCGAGGTCGAAATATCGATAAAGAAGTTGAAAATTTTCTGATCACCAGGAGTAGACTATATTCCATCCGAATTAATTAAAGCGGACTAATAAAGGAACTGTATAAATTGATAAGTGCTTCTTCATAAATTGATATGGAGAAAGGAGAAGCTTTCAAAGAAATGGATAATCTCAATAATTGTTTCGGTTTATAATAAAGGCGATAAATCGAACTGTTATAATTACCGCGGAATCTCGTTGCTCACAACATGTTACAAAGTTCTGCTAACTCGCCTAAACGTATATGTAGATGAACTAATTAGAGATCACCAATGCGCTGTTAGAAGGAATAGGTCACCTTGGACCATATTTGGACCAGACTTTCCCCCTAAATCAAATCTCAGATAAGAAATGGGAATACAATGGGATTCTTCACCAGTTATATATTCTGAGAAAGCATATGATTATCAAAACTGGTTCAACTACTGAGAATGTGCCTCAGCGACCTCATAAGCAGAGTACGCATAGGTAATAATATGTCAGATAGTTTCGAGATTCACAACGGATTTGAACAGCGTTATGCCTTGTCATCATTACTGTTTAACTTTGCGTTAGAATATGCGATTTAGAAAATTAAAGAGGATCAAAAGAGGGCTAATATTGAATGGTTTGAATCAACTGCTTGTGTATAGCATTATGTAGATTTATTAGGGAACCATAGATGCACTAAAAGGTAACACCGATGTCAGTAGAAGATTCCGATGGGATAGGTCTACGGATAAACATAGAAAAAACAAAATACATGATACCAAGCCGAAACACTGAGACTAAAGGAAATAGATTCATAATATTTAAGAATGAGACCATAGAGAAAATAAACAAATTTAAATACTTGGGAGCGTATGCAATAAGCAAGAACGAGGTCACGGAATAAACAAAAAGCCACCTAACGTCGAACAACCTATATTTCTATTCAAACCGTAAACTCCTAATTTCGCGATTAATATCAAGAAAATTTAAATTTAAAATATACGAAATTGTTATTCTGCTTGTAATATTTTACGGTTGCGAAAGTTGGAGTACGACCATATCAAATGAACAGTGTTGGGTAGTACCTAGGTAGAAAACGTACCTAAAGCATGTACCTAGGTACATTTCAGTTGCAATACCTAGTACCTGTAACTAGGTACTTTTTTGCTGTACCTAATACCTGAATCTTAGGAACTTTTCTTGGGTACGTCAGCTAATAATCGAACGAGACGTTTCTGAATGATAGAGTATTATAAAAAGTTTCTTATATTAGGCTGGTAACATTTATATTGAAGGAATCTTGGAACTATTTGCCTCTCTTAATCTCAAAATAAACAACTGATTCATTTCTAAAATATGCCTAGTTTGTCAGTATAAAACTTGGAAACTTTTTACTCCAACGCTGGCGATTTCTTTGAACTTTTAAAGTAAAAGCTTTTAAAAAATTTCGGGAGTAAAAATAAATGTAGCAAAGCCTTTATCGGCAGGGAACGTGGAATGAATGCAGGTACAGCCATATTTAAAAGACAGAAATATAAGGTTAGTTTCTACTTTTGAAACAATGTTTAAATGTTTAATACACCACTAAATCTGCTTCGTTTATTTTTTATTGACTGAAGGCCAGATCTTGACACGCTGCAGCAAAATTAACTGGTTATTGGACGTTTCATGTAATGTTTCTTTTGTAATCCTTTTAGTAATAATGTAACCTTTGTGAATCACAAGAGCTTCACAGACGTGGACTACTTTTAATGTATTGGTATCTTTTATTTTTTTGAGACCTTGGATCGGCACCGAGGAGGCATGCAGCTTCGAATCCTGCTGTCGGCTACACTGACCGAGGTTCTCTGAAGATTTTCTCACTTTCACTAGTCTAATCTTGATATAGTGCCTAGACAAAAGGTGATGCCCGCTAACTTAACCCTCTCTGTACTTGGAAGACAGGATGCTTCCCATCCCTCTGACATATGACAGGCTTACCCCATAGTTGGCTGTTAGGTTTATAAATAAATATAAATTAAGAACGAAAAGAATTATATTTTGGTGTTTCGCAACGCATTGTTTTCACCGTTTGTCACACATGAATTAGACTTGTTTAGTTATTTTTTAATGTACTTTTTTCGTTTGAATGTTATCTTCCTTTTTTCTTCACAAAAGAAAGAAATGAGGAACAACTGAAAGATTTTGTCTAGGTTCTCAATGAGTTCAACTTTGCAGGTATGCCGCTACATATATTTTAAAAGAATTATTCATTTTCATATCATGGTATCGTAATATTTTATTACCTAAAATCTGGCACATTTTTAAAAACTAATTTAATGTTGGGAGCTTCTTTCACATAATGTGTTCACTTCTCTATCGAAGTATCGAGGCCATGGTTTAGTTAGTAAAGCGTTGTTTTCGCATTCGGGAGGCCTTTGGTTCGATACTAGTGATCAACCATCCTGACCGAGATATTTTTAGTTTTTTGTCGCGAGTATGACCTACAAATGCCGGGATGATACCTTCAACCTAGACAATAATTAAGTCATTCCTGCATCCTTTCCCTGACTCTATCCCAGAGTGAGCCGACCGGCCGGGTGGCCGAGCGGTCTGCGGCGGCAGGCCATCGGCTCGGAGTTCCCGGGTTCGAGTCCCGGCGGTGGCATGAATGTGGATTTTAACAGCTAAAGGGGAATCGTGACAGGCCGAAGTCCAAAGTTACTATTCTGGCCCATACAAAAATAAAGTTTACCCAGCGTGAGCCATCGATACCTAAAGGCCAAAAATGAATTTAAATCATAGAAAGTGAATGATATATGTTTTCAGATATCTTGCTTCAAAAGTTTATCTTGACATAAAAAAATAAAAAATCTTGAAGGGAAGAAATGAAATTTTACACTAGGAACAGGGAATGGAAATAGTTCAGTTGCGTGGGGATGAAGTCCCCTAGTGAAACAAAAGGTATTTGAACAATAAAATAGAATTTAGCGGAGGCTATATTTCCACCGGAATTGTTTATTTTACTTTTATTTATTAATAGAAAACAGACATCTTCAATTTCAAAATAATGAGTTCGGAATTCCACGTCTTACCTATGTGTATTAGGCATGTCTCCCTTTATAAAACTATGGATGTTTCCTCTCGCCTCTTGGAAAAGAGATTATTAATAATTATCTGCCGTCTTAATAATATAGTACATAATACAGCACAAGTGCGAGCTCAGCTTCCAAGCTACAATATATGATTAGGAACTTGAACTAAATGTACCACAGGACAAGGTTATCGTAGAAACCGCATACCATCATTTGATATATCAACAACCATCCCGAAAATCGTAACATCCATTTCCAAATATTACTGTGAAGTTACTGCCTTATCTAATTTCACCCACGGAAGTAATGTACGTATCTGAAACGCTACAAAACTCTAGTTTAAATGTTCTATGCATATCAACAGAGTGCACTCTTTTGAGTCTCAAACAGAAGAAATGGTGGATTCTTACAAACTCAAGAAGATAGTCTCATTATCTCTATCTTATGTACAAAATATTAAAAATAATAAAAGAAACATAAATCTTCTCAGTAAGTTGATAGAACGTTCGAAAAAACAAAAGTTATGACACACTGGAAACTTTATACAGAGTGGTAATATAATACACCGACTAACCTTAAGAGATAGTACATAAAAATAAGGTAAAAATTAATTTAAAAACTTTCTAATATTTTTCTTAAACAATTCGTACTAAAAAGTAAAATATAATTTTGTTTTTGCAAGACTAAAAGGAAAAGCATGGGGCGAACTAATTGAAGAATTTATAAAGTGATTGTATATGAGAGCTCGCTCCATGCCTTTCTTTTTAGTCATGCATAAACAAAATTATTTTTCTTTACTTTTTAGTACGAATTGTTTAAGTAAAGTCTTTAAAAAGTTTTTTTCCTTACCTAAGTCATAAAAGTGCTCTGCAACCAGTTGAACGCCCCTGCATTGCAGGCTAGTATTTATTGGTAATATAAAAATGTGCTTTTAAAGTATATAAATATAAGAGAGTAATAATCAATAATATATAATAAATATACAATATTGTATTGTATTGTGCTGTGCACATTTTCATCATTGTATGACGTCGGGAAATGAGCTAATATAACGTTGCAGGATTTGAGTACACCACGAACCATTTTGAACTAAAGAAAAGAATGTAAAAAGCTCTGATCATCAGGGTGGAAATTCCTCTGTGTTTCGGAGCTACAGGCTGCTGAAAGATATACTTCACAGCTTCAAATTTCCTAATATAATTAATTGTACAGCTGATGCTGCAAGTTATCATCAAAGACTTCAAGTCTCATCTATTAAAAATGCATATTCAAACACTGAGTGTGCAAGGGATTCCCCAAAGAAAATGAGGTTCCCAGAAATTTTCTGAAGTAAAGGTGAGTCGAAATGACTTCCCAGCAGGTAACAATATTTCGTTTGCGACTTTTCTCCAGAGAATATCTTTAAATCAGCTATTTCCTTTGAGAAATCCCTTGCGCACCCAATGCAAAATTTCGAAATATGCAAATTTAGATGGATTTTTTTTAAGTCTGACTATAACATGCCAATTTTTAACATCAGTTGTATTTGATATTTGAACCTCTACAGTTCATTTGCATGTACCTCCAAAATGTCGGTGCATTACGTTACCACCCTGTATACAGCATCAAGAAACAAATGGACGCCGCTTATGTTCAGCATCGAATGCCCTTTAGAAAAAATACGTAAAATGTATGTAAATCAAAAACGTTGTGAAATATTTACTTATGTGGAAGAAAGGCATTTCTATTAATGATTTATCATTTTAGTAATTATATTTCTGCTTTATCTGACGCCTACCGTTGTTTTGATTCCTGTATCTATTATCAATGTACAGTATGGTGCATGAGAATGTCCGTACTTTTTTAACAATGCTTAGATAACACAGCACACTTTGGCTGAACCTATTCTGCTCAATAATAATAATGATTTTTATTACAAGTAAAGATATGAGAGTAATATTCTAATCAACCCCCTTAGTTCTCCATATCATTTCCAGCATTTTAGCAGTAACTGGGTCAAGTACCTAAAAAGTACCTTAGGTACATTTAACAGTACCTGTACCTAGGTACAATTTATGATCAATACCTAGTACCTGTACCTAGGTACAATTTAAGGTCAATAACTAGTACCTGTACCTAGGTACAATTTAAGGCCAATACCTAGTACCTGTACCTAGGTACAAAAACAAGTACTTAACCTAACATTGCAAATGAATATAAAATACAAGTGTTTGAAAATTGGGTTTTGAGAAAGATATACGAACTGAAACGCGACGAGATGACTGGGAATGGAGGAGACTGTATAATGAAAATGTTCATGGAATTTACAACTCACCAGGTGTTGTAAGAATAATAAAGTCGCGACGACTAAGATCGACAAGCCATGTAGCTTAGATGGGAGAGAAACGATGATTATATTCCATAGTGGTTGGTAAACCGGAAGGAAAGAGACCTTTGGGAAGACCGAGACAACGTTGGAAGGCTAATATTAAAGGGGATCTTCGAGAAATAGATGTTTCTGATGAAAACTGGCTTGATGTTACTGAGGATAGAATGGGAAACATTTGTTACCACGGTGATGAACTTGCGAGTTCCGTAAGCCATAGAGTTAGTAAAAGTAAGTAATAACTACATTTACCTGGAGGTAATTAATTTAAGTCGGCGCGCTGTTGTTGTTTCTTTTGTTCTGACTTCCAAACATCAAACATATAGCGGAAAAGGGAAGTATGAAAGGGATGAGTTTCGCTACTCTGATCGGTATTGCAAAATAATAATTGTTCTCCTGTATCACCGTTGGTTTCATTTAAGCAGGTGATGATCATACGATTTCATCTTGACATTTTCCCCAGTTGTATCAGTGTTCGTTAAATACTTTTCACAGATATTCGCAACTCTCTGTGCGAAAATTTGCCGTTGATGGGTTTTGAATTGCATTAGAAGGATTTACTAGAGTTAAATAGCCATGTGTCCCATTCTTCGCCCAAATTGTGGAAAATAGTTTCGACAAATATTCTACATTCTTTCTATGTTCTAAGAAACTTGAACATAACGCGCTTACAATCCTTTTCATATATATGGTATTTCGTTACACAGCCTTGGATCTAATAACGCGTCCACTGTTGCTCGTTGCAAGGTCTGCTGATCGTGTCGGATATTCACACGATCAGTTTCTAAAAGTATCTTAAAGAAACAATGAGACCATAACCATGGATTTTGCGATTTTCACTGCTGAATGTTCCGTAAAACTCACGCATTAGCAACCTATTCGTCCGTACAATCGTACACAACCATCGTTCCAACCTCCAGTTCTCAAGACAAACTATGTTCCTATTCTAACCCTTTTCGTGCTTCTTTAAATCCTAGAACCAATCCTATCTGTACTTTCGATATATTTATGTACCAATCACATTCGTGTCTTAGATGAATTCTGTTTTTTATATGTTCCGTTGTACTTCATTCGAAGAAATAATGCGTTAATAGCGCTTGCGGAAGTATGTGAATATGTAATTTTAGCTTGTTAGTCTCTCTCATTATGAGGTCTATCTTTTGTTCTCTAAACAACTGTATTGTAATCAGATTCTTCTCCAACGATAACAAAAGTACGCGTTGTCCGCTTTACAAATTTAAAACAATTTTCTGTAAATGATGGGAAATATTTTTACGTTCCTCATTAACAGATATGATTCCTATGGTTTTTCCTTGCGTTATGTACTAACTTGCTTATGTATATTCAGGGAGGAAGGTGTAATTAGTAACTTTATAGCTATCGGTTATCAGGTAATAATGATCTTTAGTGGAATACTAACTCACAGCATTTGGCGTGGTGCGGTTGGATGTGTAGAACACTTGTCCTATATTTCATGGTTCATTTTATTTTAAAACATTTCATTCAGGACTGAAAAGGAGGTGGGGATGTGATGCAGGTTGTTTCAGGCATATTCCAGACGCGCTTTCATTTCTCGCTTACATCTTCGTACAAGGTAGCCCGTTACTCAAGGCGAAGTGAAAGTTTTGTGCTCTCTACAAGAATGGGATTATTTATTTATAACACACATGTAACAGCCAACTGCTGCCTCCCTACTCGAAGGTCATGATGTACGTATATCACTCTTAAGACAAACAGCCTTCCTATGTTGATGGATTGTGCTTATTGTGCTTTGGGGAAATAAAAGTTAGTTTTAAAGGTCGAGAAAAGTTGAAATTAAAGTCAGCTTACAGTTGACTGATCGAGAGAAAAGCGATACAGGAACATTATGTTGATGCCCATTGTAGAAAAGGCGCACTGCGCATGCATCCCAATATACTTATAATACGAAACTGCATCATACTAACTAATCTCATTTGAGCTTTGCCTCATAGGAAACAAAGCCTACATCAAGGGGAATGCTTTAGTCCTTGATGGAGACACAGCACATGTAATATTGACGTCTGTGAGTTAGTATTCCACTAAAGATCATTATTACCTGATAACCGATAGCTATAAAGTTACTAATTACACCTTCCTCCCTGAATATACATAGGCAAGTTAGTACATAGCGCATGGAAAACCATTGGAATCATATCTGTTAATGAGGAACGTAAAAATATTTCTCAACATTTACAGAAAATTGTTTTAAATTTGTAAAGCGGACAACGCGTACTTTTGTTATCGTTGGAGAAGGATTTGATTACAATACAGTTGTTTAGAGAACAAAAGATAGACCTCAAAATGAGAGAGACTAACAAGCTAAAATTACATATTCACATACTTCCGCAAGCGCTATTAACGCATTATTTCTTAGAATGAAGTACAACGGAACATATAAAAACAGAATTCATCTAACAAGTAAAGTACCCGAAGTGAGGACTCGAGTTGCTCATCAAGTGATACCTTAAATTGAAACTAGTGACGAGTATAGTACACCTGTGAAATCCTAGCTACAGAGCTCCAGAAATAAAAAGGTTATAGCGGGTCAAAGTTAAAAGAGAAAGCGAATTGTATTGAAACAAGCCACAACGAAAGGCAGAACAAAAGTCAGAAGGACATGGGTTTGAATTGAAATGCGATTCATTTGAAGGAAAGAGGCACGTAGAAAGTACTACACATTGTTACAATCAATATGTAAGTCGTCAATGAAGGCGTGTGAGAAAAGCAGGTATTTTGCTCACAATGAGCACACTTGACAAACGAGATATTCTCACATGAGGTCTTGTAACAGTCGTCACGTATATTAGAATCAAAACAATAATCCAATGGAGAAATCCAGGGTTCGGGCTCCTCATCCAAGTAGCCGCTTTTGTAAAACACAAACTGGATCGTGTTGCGAAATCGTGAGGCGCTGAATTGGAAGAGAGTGAAGGACTGCATTCGTAAAATGTTATCCCGATGCCAGAGATTAATGTCCGAGGAAGCGATAACTGTGCCAGTAATGAACCTGATAAATGATTTATATGGACGGAAGAAGTAAACATCAAGTGGTTGGATGAAACCAGTGCAACCACCAGGAATTAAACGTTTGAACAGTGTTATATGATTAGGGCATAATTCATTTGATACGTTATCATCCTTATTTGCACTCCATGAATCCAGCAAAAGCAAACCTTTATCACGATCGGCAGGCAGGCTATTCCAGAATACAGAATAAAACTCTTTTAAATCACTTTTGTTCATGTTTGCAGTCTTTCCTGGATGGGACACTATGTTATCGGGATCTTTTTGCTTATTTCCTGGAAATTGACCACCGGATTCGGATAGAAGAACGTACATCGGACGCAATATTTCACCATCCATGGAAATAACCGGCATGATCATATATGAATGAGTAGTAGCACTGACTGATCCAAATGCCCCTCTTACAACCACCGTACCTTTAGTCCTATGAGTCTTGTATGCATGGAGTTCCTTGTCAAATCGACTTTGATCAGCACTTAATACTTGACGAGGATTCAGGTCTTCTAGTAACATAAGTTCTTTCATGGACGTAATACATGTCGTAGATAAGTGATTTAATTCAGCCTCTTTTGATTTCCACGTTTTGCTAACCCTATGCGTGGTAGAACGACTGACGATATTGTTTCTCTTTTTAAAATTAGACAGCCAGTGACGAGATGCCTTGAATTGTAGAGTATTATCCGGATCTAGCTCTTTACTTATCTGAAGAGCCCAAAAGCGAAGAGTCCTGTCGTGTATAATTGCACATCTCTCGACCATTTCTTTGAATTTATCGTGAACTGCTGCATTAAGTTTCTTATAACTGGGTTTTTGGCTTTTTTTCTCATATTCAAAGAGGATGTTTTTCAATTGAATTAATCTATACTGCGACTTGACAGATGAAAATTTCCTTCGTTTCTTTTCCGAGTTCTCATTGTGTGTCCAAAACATGTACGCTGCTTCCTTATAATCATCGTCCAAGATGAGTTTTTGTTTTTTTGGCGAAGGCTGATATTCTTCACCTGAAGAAGCTACAGGTGTCGGAGACTCTTGATGTGTTTGAGAACCTTGCGATGTACTTGGCATTTCCTCATTAAAGACGTCATCACCGTAGTCTCCATCATCGCTTTCATCACTGCCATCAGCAAATTCGAGAGTTCTAACTTCTTTTATGATTTCCATCTTGTCCTCAAGTACCTCCACTATTTGTTTGTACAATGAATCTCCATATCTCCCATTTTTTTATCATACAGAGCATGAACGATAGCACCTGCTTCCATTTTCTGGAACGAAAAGAAAAAATACCTTTTATTGACATCAATAACAGGAGCAAACATGCACAAGGACATTCATACACGAATAAAAGAAAGCGGGATATCAGGCAGAGAAAGGGATATCATTCTACACAATACATTAATTGGAAGCAACTTACGACTTATTACCATCGGGATAATCAGCAAAACATGGACATCACAAGCGGCTAAATTCGCTTTCTATTTGAACTTTGACCCGCCATAACCTTTTTATTACTGGAGCTCTGCAGCTAGGATTTCACAGGTGTACTATACTCGTCACAAGCTTCAATTAAAGGTATCACTTGATGAGCAACTCGAGTCCTCAGTTCGGGTACTTTACTTGTAAGACACAAATGTGATTGGTACATAAATATATCGAAAGTACAGATAGGATTGGTTCTAGGATTTAAAGAAGCACGAAAAGGGTTAGAATAGGAACATAGTTTGTCTTGAGAACTGGAGGTTGGAACGATGGTTGTGTACGATTGTACGGACGAACAGGTTACTAATGCGTGAGTTTTACGAAACATTCAGTAGTGAAAATCGTAGAATCCATAGTTATGACCTTATAGTTTCTTTAAGATACTTTTAGAAACTGATCGTGTGTATATCCGACACGATCTGCAGACGTTGCAACGAGCAACAGTGGACGCATTATTAGATCTAAGGCTGTGTAACGAAATATATGAAAAGGATTGTAAGCGCGTTATGCTCAAGTTTCTTAGAAGATAGAAAGAATGTAGAATATTTGTCGAAACTATTTTCCACAATTTGGGCGAAGAATTGGACACATGGCTATTTTAACTCTAGTAAATCTTTCTAATGCAATTCAAAACCCATCAACGGCAAATTTTCGCATAGAAAGTTGCGAATATCTGTGAAAAGTATTTAACGAACACTGATACAACTGGGGAAAATGTCAAGATGAAATCGTATGATCATCACATGCATATATTGAAACCAACGGTGATACAGGAGAACAATTATTATTTTGCAATACCGATCAGAGTAGCGAAACTCATCCCTTTCATACTTCCCTTTTCCGCTATATGTTTGATGTTTGGAAGTCAGAACAAAGGAACCAACAACAGCGCGCCGACTTAAATTAATTACCTCCAGGTAAATGTAGTTATTACTTACTTTTACTAACTCTATGGCTTACGGAACTCGCAAGTTCATCGCCATGGTAACAAATGTTCCCTATTCTATCCTCAGTAATATCAAGCCAGTTTTCATCAGAAACATCTACTTCTCGAAGATCCCCTTTAATATTAGCCTTCCAACGTTGTCTCAGTCTTCCCAAAGGTCTCTTTCCTTCCGGTTTACCAACCACGATGGAATATAATCATGGCTTGTCGATCTTAGTGGTCGCGACTTTATTATTCTTACAACAGCTGGTGAGTCCAGTCCATAGTCACAGCAGCATTCGATATTAAAAGGTTGCAAGCAACGGGTCATATGGTACGGCTATGTTAGTCGGCTAAGATATATATATATATTTAATGACAATATAGAGTCATACATAGGATATTCTCACAGCACTATCATGCCTAATACTAGTACTAATAGTAATATTGTTAAATTTTGTGGAGTGCAAAGCACACATCTGACCGAAATATAGTGCAAGAATATTATCGCAGAGCTGCATAAACGTATGTTGAAAGTCAAATGCTAGTTAAAATAAGCGAAATGCAGTTATTTATTGTATATCTAACAGGATACTTCTGAGAATTTGATTGTTATAGTATTATTATTATTGTATTATAGTAGTTATAGTATTATTGTTATAGTACGAGTAGTATTATAAACAGATAGCTGCAAGTAGGAAGCGTACGTAGGAGTGCGCTCACGGATTAGAATTTTACTTATTAGGTGTTGGGGAATAGTGATCATATTTATGTATTAAAAGC
This sequence comes from Lepisma saccharinum, assembly GCA_022664845.1. Classification (NCBI taxonomy): domain Eukaryota; kingdom Metazoa; phylum Arthropoda; class Insecta; order Zygentoma; family Lepismatidae; genus Lepisma; species Lepisma saccharinum. The sequence goes on along the minus strand of JAGDQP010004914.1, from coordinate 65,812 downwards.
GAACGATTTTAACTAATGTGTTCACTCTGAGCTTGCCATAGTTAGAGAAGCTCTGCAGAAGCATTTTCATAAGCGTTGTTTATTATCTGAAACACAACGAATGCCCTATTCAGGTTTTATCGTCTCGTCACATATGTACTTTCTAATAAGGAAATATGTAAAATAGATTGTTTGCAGAACCATTGTGTTTATAATCCTTCGTATATGTAGTTAATGTTCTACCTAATGATTCAATTGTTTTCTTTGTTTTCATTCCTCAGGGCACCGTATTGAAAAATTAAACATAATATTGCAATTAACTAAATATGACACTCATTATAAGAACGTTCGCATTTGATCTGGCCAAGGATATTGATAATTTTGAAAGAGATCAGCTGGTAGAACACTGCATCGTGAAGAAATTGTCAAATTTGAACCAAAGCTACTAACGTTCTAGTACATATACTTTTGAAACCGAAATTAAAACAAGAGGGCAGGAAAGATGAGTGTATATTTTTCTTACATATGTGTTAAGGTAACACTCTGACATGTTTGTTGCATGCTATGTAACTTGGTATTACATGAAGATGCACCACTCAACAGACACTGCACCGTTGGCTGTTCATGTTGCAAAACTCATCAGGATTCTAGTAGAACGAGTATCTCATTCTCTACTGTTCCTGTTCTCCTTCCGGCATCGTCTTCGAGTCTCGTCCACAGCAATTCCAATGCCCTCAAGTGCTCGCCATCTGAAACTAAGAAGTTGCTTAGTAGATTAAAGTCTTCTATTCCTCTTCTTCGTCGAGTTCCCAGAAGTGAACGTTCTGCAGTGGCGGATGCTCTCCATGCAGTGATTAGTCAAGCGGTCAGAACAAACGATGTAGATACCTGGATGTACATTTTCTTCTTTCTTTATGCTGTTCTGCGCATACCACAACAGTCTGATCATGTGACTAATCTCACTACTTGGGTTAAGCAAGGAGTTCGTTGTTGGCTCGACAATCATCGTGATGCCATTCCTTGCCCTTCAACAAAACGACGGAAAACGAGCTCATATACTGATTCTTTAAACATCAAGATGGTTGAAAACAAGATTGTTGATGGAGATATTTGTGGTGCGGTTCGCTTACTTACCTCCGACGACATAGTAGTTGCACTAGACGCCAATATATTGAAAGATTTAAAGAAAAAACATCCACCTCCATCTAATTCTTTCGTTTTGCCGGATCCTCCCCCTTCTGCTTCCATTATTTCTCGAGTGTCTGCCTCTGAACTCTTGAAAGCTCTCAACTCTTTCCCTTCTGGATCCGAAGGTGGATTGGATGGTCCTCGTCCTTCGATTGTTAAAGATATTTTGATGTGAAATGATGTTGGCTTTAAAGATCAATTCATTACTTCTTTATGTGATTTTATTTCTATTATCTCTTCTGGAGAAGTACCTATGGAAGTTCGTCCAATTTTCTTTGACGCCACCTTGATCGCCTTAAGAAAGAAGTGTGGAGGAATTCGTCCCATTTCGATCGGTAATGTGTGGTGTCGTCTGACAGCAAAAATTATATGTTTTCGAATTCGTGATTCCGTTAATACTTTTATATCAACTCAACAATTAGGAGTATGTGTTCCTTACGGTGCCGAGGCTGCTGTCCAAGCCGTTCGTATTTACTTTTCATCTCATCATCCTCGTCCAAAAGCCGTCGTAAAGCTTGATTTTCGCAATGCCTTCAACGAATTAAATAGCGATGTCATGTTAAAGGTGATTCAAAAAGATCTCCCGTTGATTTATCGTTATGTTTTTCAGTGTTATTCTCAAACTAGTGATCTCTTTCTGGGTGATGACATCATTTTATCTCAACGTGGAGTCCAACAGGGTGATCCCCTCGGTCCTGCTCTTTTTGCAATTACACTACAATCGATTGTAAATTCTATAACAACCGAATTGAGCTTATGGTATTTAGGTGATGGCACTATCGCGGACGATCCAGGCCTAGTTCTTTCTACCTTACTTAACATTCGGGATGCATCTTCAGAAATTGGCTTACATCTGAATTTTTCAAAGTGCGAAGTTAGTTCTCTAAATGTTCCGCAAGACCAGAACGATGCTCTTTATTCAAGATTCATGGACTTTGCTCCTGGAATACGATTTACGACTTCTGCTTCAGCATATCTACTTGGCTCCACCATCTCTGCCGAGGCCCTACGCAGTCTATACTGATTGAGAAGATTTCTAAGCTTGAATTTTTTTTCCCGCTTATCTTTGACTTCAGCACATTCAACATTCTATCTACTTCGTGCTTCCTTTTCCATCCCCCGATTAGTGTACTTTTTACGTTGTTCTCCTTCTTGGCGGGAAGAGTCCTTGTTACGGAGTTACGATTGTGTTTTACAGGCAGGCCTCGAATCGATCCTTAATTGTTCTTTGAGTGGCAAGGCTTGGTTACTGGCTATCCTGTCCGTTCGGTCAGGTGGACTTGGCATTCGTCGGGCCATGGATTTGGCGATTCCCTCCTTTTTAGCGTCTTTCCATGGCTCTCGTCGTCTCGTTGAGTCTATCCTTCCACTGGGCCTTTGCCTCGACCCGGAAAACTCTATTCAAGATTGTTCAGCAAAATGCTCTACGTTAAGTGGATTAAATTATCCTCTTTTGGATGTCAATAGCTCTCAGTCTTCTTGGGACGATCCTATCATCAAACGTACACAATCGCAGTTACTACAATCCGCTACTTGTCTTGAAGATCAAGCCAGGCTACTAGCAGCGTATTCACCCGAGTCCGGTGCTTGGCTCCAAGCTTTGCCTTCTCCTCCTCTTGGTCTACATCTTTCGAATGAAAGCTTCCGTGTTGCTGTTGCCTTACGTTTAGGAGCAGACATCTGTGTACCTCATCGTTGTTCAGCCTGTGGAGCATTCGTGGATCAACATGGCCTTCACGGTATCTCCTGTGTCAGGAGTGCTGGTAGACACACGCGTCATTCTAGTGTCAATGATGTCATCCTCAGAGCTCTAGTTCCTGCTAATCTACCATTCTGGCTGTAACCGCTCCGACGGTAAGAGACCTGATGGAAAAGAGGAAGACCTCTAATATGGGATTTCACCTGCGCTGATACTTTCGCCATTTCAAATGTTACTCATTCTTCTTTGAAAGCGGGTGGTTCTGCTATTCGTAGAGAGGCCGATAAAAATCGAATATACTCTAATATACTTGCACAGTATATTTTTGTTGCGATCGAATTGAGTCAAGTGGTACTTCGGGCACGGCAGGCCTTAAAATTATTAAAGAAGTGGTCGGCGAATACAGATCGTTTCAGGTGATGCTCGCCCCACCACCTTCCTTATCCAGCGCCTCAGTATCGCAATTCAGCGAGGGAATGTATCTTCTATTCTTGGTACGTTGCTCCTGGGAATGCATTGGATGAGATTTTCCTGCTTTAAAGATGTTCTTTTTTTTTTAGATTCTATTCAAATTTTGTTTAAATTCAATTGTTATTTACGACTTTTCTTACTAATTGTATTCATGTATCATCAATAAAAAATAGTTTATATATATATATATAAATCTCTTAGCCGACTAAGATAGCCGTGCCATTTGACCAGTTGCTTGCAAACTTTTAACATCGAATGTTCCTGTGACTATGGACGTGACTCTGTATGTGCATGTTAACAGGCATTACGTATATGTAATTGTAATGGCTGATAGTCAGTTAGTAAAATGTCAATTAATTTTTAATCTTTATTTTCCATGAAGCAGGAAAAGTAAACAAAAATGTTACTCTTCGTGTTTAAGGAAACATTCGAATACTCCTTGTGGCCTCTACACTTGCAAATAGTAATCCATTTCAATTAGACAAGATAGGAGAAAAAAAGTATCAAGTTTTTAAACTTTGGTCAATTACTAAAGTAATTGGTGGAGGTCTAGCAAACTAAAACCGAACAGTCCCTCTCTCTAGGGGAAAGCTTCCCCTTTTACCCCACGCCTTTCCCTTCCGGTCCGGCCAGGGATTCGAGTCTTACACAGCCACATTTTGTCCACCCTGTCCCTTCATTAACTATCATAGGGTCATAGGTAATACACGATTCGAAAGCTTTTGGAACACAGAGTTCAACAACATAACATTTGTGCCTATTAAACCCTGTTTCTAATAGTACAAGGGGAAGAAGAAAGTAAAAATGTGTAAACTTTAAATTTTGTCATAAGGCGGCAATGCTGTTAATTATGATAAAGTTTCTAAACTTTGGCTAATTATTCACTACAAATCTAGCAAACCAAAACCGAAGAGTCTCTATTTCTAGGGGAAGCTTCTCGCTTACTCCTCCTCTTTCTCTCTTGGCCCGGTTAGGGATTTGAGTCTTACACAGCCACCTTCTATTCGCTTCAGTCCTCTTTTTAATTATCAGAGAGTCATGAGTGATACACTGTTAAAAAGCCTTTGGAATGAAGAATCCAACGACATAACATTTCTAGTTATTATTCCCTGTTTGTAATAGTAGTAGAAGAAGAACGTAAAAGTGATAAAAAAAATTGTAAATTTTAGATTTTGTCGTAAGGTGGCTACACTGCTAATGATAATAACGTGGCAAGATTATACCGGCGAATGAAATATACATATATGTCAAACATTGCCAAGACTCAGAAAGATCAGTATGATACAAGATTAGAAAAAATTAAACATTTATGATTTTTGTTGGAATTTGAAATTCTTTAATTTCGCGCCATTTTTACCACTTCTGTTTTCGGTGGAATGACCACAGGTTGTACATAATGTCCTAGTGTCTCCATGATCATGTCTTGTCTGTTTGTCTCGAACAACTGTTCAGCAGGAATAGTATTTTTCGATGGCTTAAACGTTATGTTCATAATATGTTGCCACAATTTGTTTGGTACATCTTCGACCACGTAGTATGGCCACTGTGGAGCCGCCTGAATCAACTTCACAGATGAAACTTACCTTCGACATTTACATAGTTGATCGCCAGTGGAAGCGCCTCACATGGCTCTGCGTATGCGTTCTTTTCACCCCATAGGGTCAGCCGAGGGGTTAGTTACTGTACCAGTACGTAATATTACCTATTAGTTCAAGTACCTTGAGAATTACTTTGGATCCGAGTTAATTTTAGTAATGTAAGCGTATGACCATTTTCACAATTAATTACTTTACTTCCACGTCATTATTTTCTTCCTCTTCGTTTATGTCCATTTCTTGAGAGTTAGTGCACCTTTGGCCTCGGCAGCTCTTGCACATTACAGTGAAACGCATGTCAGCATTCACGCACTTGCATTTTTTAACACAAACTTTAAACTATAACCGCATGTAATTACAGACACTATTGTACCTGTGTAGGTGCTTTAGTAGTATAATTAGTAGTATAAATAGGTGTTAAGAATCTGTTTACTGCTTTCCATTCCCAGTTGGAAGGATTTAAATAATTTTCTAGCCATGTTTGCACTTGGTGGAACGTGCGATGAGAGTGTTGAAGTGCAGCTTCTGAGGTTGGAGGTAACCTGGATAGAAGGACTGAACTACTTGCTTGCTCTACCAGTTTATTAAAACAGTAGTATCTTTGGCTGTTCAAGCTGCTTTTCTCTTTCGTGTTGTGTTACAAGACGATTATAAATTGTTCTCCCGCTCGATTAATGTCATCAGGAGTGGAATCAACATTATTGAAGACATTAGACCTCTTCTAGGCACTCACTGCAGTTGTGGACCTGAACTGCCTGAAGTTTTCCCTTCCCATAAAACCCTGAGGTTGTATCGCAACCAGTAATTACATGAATGAAGTGTATGGATTCCTTACAATAGGATATTAGTTTTGATTTCTGTAGATCTTGCGAACTGTACCACCTATCCTTGACGTATCCTTTACGTTCTTTTAGCATCCATGTTCTCTGGAGTCAGGCCAATAACCAACACGAGACGGATCAACATCTTGTCCAACTATAGCTACTTGCTTATTCCCCTGGGATATCTCTATTGCTTTTCGAACTATATGTACATCATCGGTTGCAATACGGGTGCGTATCCGTACGTTCTCCGCTTGGGCTGCAAGTTTAGAAATGAAACGCTCTTTATTGGTGAGATTGCTGAGGAATGTTCTCTGGCAGTCATCAAGGATTGCACTATTACCAAAAAAATATATCTCTCGAAGTACGCTTCATCAGGCGTCTTTGGCGTTCTACATATTTTGTGCTGACATTATTTTCTGAGTATTCATCAAGAACAACTATAACTTGCTGACCATGGTACTTTTTGATATAAGATATGTGAGTAGTATATACCTCATCAAAAGTTCCTTGCTTTGCCCACACTACGCGATGAATAAGGGAACCTCCATCAAGAACGAAATTGAAGTTTACTTTATTACCAATTGCTCGCTCTTCAACTATATCAAATAGACTATACAGTGATGCTTGCTTTGACTCATGAGCCCACTGTTCTCAAATAAAGCCATAGGTACTGTTGCCAGCTCATAATTGAAACAATCATGTAAATTTTCAGCCGAATGAACAGCACACAATATTCTCTGGAAAAGTTATGGCACATCAACTTCAATAACACATTGCAAATTCTTTTCTCGATTGGTTGCCAAGGGTATTGTCTTGGCCATGCTGGCTCACTTAAGCTTGAGAGAATCAAATTTTGTCAAGCCAGTTCAATTTTTTGGGGAGAATTCGCCAACATATATTGCTTATAGCAGTTGACATCTTGTACAACTAACCCGGATGCAAGCTAGAAAACATCTTCCATCTTAATGACCATGTCAGTCCAAATACCGCACCAGTTTTTATCTGAACGGTGAACAGTGAAGAAGCTCTCCTGAGTAAATTTCTTAAACTCCTCTGGCAGCGTGTTCTTATCAAGAACGTCCATGTCCTGTAGGTACAACTGTCAAACCTTTGCATACGAAAAAATGCCCTGTCGGATAAAACACTGGCAGTATTGCCTTAACACAATTCAAATGGAGTTCCCAATCACCCATGCGTTCAACTTTAAAGAAGTGTAACGAGAGACTTACAAGGTGCCAATACTGAACCCATAGTTGTAGTGTTTTCCCTCATTGTCGAAGTCTTTCGAGCTCTGCTAAAAATTGCACATTCAACTTTGTGACCACTTGATCCTCTTCTAGATTTTGAAATGAGGATGCATTATCTTTCAAGTTGTGCATTAGATCTTGCATATAGTTTTGATCGGTGTTTACAATCTCCATTTCCTGAAGTATTATTACTGACAAAGCTCTAACGGTTAAACAATGTGTATGTATTGCTTTAGCATAAGCGTTACATTTGGGGAATCGATGCAACTGTAGAAGGAGGTAAGGGAGGATAAATGTTTTCTCCTATTTGCTTTTTTTCAGTCTAATTGCAGATCGTATATCACGACTAAACGTAATATTTATTTAGTAAGTGAATACGTTATTATAGATGTTCGACTGGCGGTACCAAAATCTAATTATACATTCAAGATTGGAAATGATTCCTCAAACTGGTTTGGAAAAAAAGGTTTTATTCACTTTCGAGTGCGCTGGTTTCCGTAGTAACGTAAATAACCTGCCTGAGGCATAGGTACATAAAGGCGTATATTAAAAGAGAGATATTCCTTATCTTGTCAATTTTCAATAATTAATTTATTTATTTAGAACACAACAGGAGAACTTAATTACAATGTTCCATATTTTACATTATTGTCACCGCTAGGAGTACAATCAACATACTTTTTTTTTTACAATGTTATGAATTTGTTTAAGATTCATGTTATGAAAATCATTTTCCTCAACTGTTTTACTTATGTCATTATAGGTTGCACTCATTCTCCAAGTTGGTGACTTTTGCATTATATTTGTTCGCGGTTTTTGATGATAAAAGAGTCCTGAGTTTTTTGTTCTGGTTTTGGTTGATGGGACATGTATCTGAAAGTTTGAGTGCAGATTGATGCAATCTATTATATTTGTAAACACTTTGTAAAGAAAAATCATTTCATGAAGAGTACGTCTGTTCCCAATACTCATCATGTTAAAGTTTTTATTTAATTCTTTTTTTTTTGCTATCAGTTCTCGGGTATACGCTTGTTTCTTTGTATACCAGGAATCTTTGGAATTTTGCTTGGATTTTTTCGAGCTTGTCTGAGCTGCTTGCAGTACTTGGATTCCAGATAATGGTAGCGTATTCAATTTTTGATCGTACCTATGTCTGAAATAGACGCATGAGAGTTTCAGTCTTCCTGAAATATTTTCCCATTCTTATTATTAATCCCAGATTTCTATACGCTTCATTAACAACTTTGTCTCCATGAACGTCAAAAAGCATTTTGTCATCAAATATTATACCTAGATCCTTTATTGTTTTGGGGTATGGTAGAGGCGTGTTATTAATTTTATATTTGAAATGCACGGGTGTCTGACGTCTCGTAAATGACATTACATTACATTTGCTAACATTAATTTCAAGAAGGTTATTCCTACACCATTTAACTATTTCGTTTATGCCAAGCTGTAGATTTTCACAATCGTTCATTGAATTGATAGTAGAGTAAATCTTTAAGTCTTTAATCTAAAAGTGTGTTAGGTGTGTTGATACATACAGGGAGATCATTAATGAAAAATAAAAATAATAGGGGTCCTAGGTTCGACCCTTGAGGCACTCCAGAAGATACAACATATTCCATATTGTTTACGATCATTAAAATAGGACTCAAATAACTTAACCAGACCTGTGGAAAAATGAAATTGCCTACGTTTTTCCGTAAGAATGCAGTGATTTACTGTGTCAAATGTAAAGTCGGTGTATATTACATCCACTTGCTGGCCCTGGTCTAAGATTGAAGTTGTGTAGTCAGTAATGAGGCAAAGATTCGTTACAGTTGACCTGCCACTGAGGAAACCATGTTGAAATTCTGATATTGATGGTCTGACATGAATACTGATTTTTTGTACAATATTGATTCAAATACTTTGGCAAATGTGCATAATATGCCAATTGGCCTATAATTTTTTATTTCAGATTTGCTATTGCCTTTAGGTATGGGACAAATTTTTGTTGTTTTCCATTTATCCGGAAAACATTACAAGTAATTATTAGGTTAAAAATGGTATAAAGTGGTGCCAATAGGGGCTCTTCGCAGCCCTTTACTATATATTGCGGAATATCATCAGGACCTGTACTTCCTTTTGATTTTAACTTTTTTATTGCATGTTGTATTTCTCGCATTTAAATATGTGAGACCTCAAGTTGATCTAATTTATCGCTCAGTTTAAGCGTTTCAGTTTGCTTGTAATCCGAGTCTTCTGTTTCATGAAGTCAAAAAATTGAGCTGGATTTGTTTCAATTGCAGATTCAGACATGTTGATATAGTTAGTGTGTGCAGCTTTGATTTCATGCTTTACCTCCGCTCTTAATTTACAAAATTCTTGATAATGATAATGAGAATAACATCCATTAGCTTTGTAAGTTTTATGATGATACCCCTTTCTTTTAATTTTCTTTATTATATCTTCTAAACCAGCACGAATAATTCCGATTTGAGTGTTTTTTTGCGGGGGATACATTTATCAAATATATTAAATATGATATCATAGAAGTGGTCAACTGCCACGTTTACATCAGAATGTTTATTAAGAACATGCCAGTTTGTCTGCTTAAACTCATAATAAAGTTCCATAAAGTTTGCCTTCCTATAATTAAATCCTGATACCTTGCTGTGTATTTTCGCCGTTTGTCTACTTTTTTGTTTTTATATTTATGTATAAAGCAGGATGATATACATCTTCTTTTACTAAAGGGGAGATTTCTTTGTTTACGGTAACAGAGTGTAAATTGGTGAGTACTAAATCTAATGTCTTTCTGTAACTATTAACTATATCATTAATTGAGTGTAATTCATAGAGTGACATGAGATTGTGTAGGCTTTTATACTTATTAGGCGCTATGGTGAAATTGAATTCGCTACCATTTATATCTGATAAATTAAAATCCCCAAGTACGAGAATGGAGCAACCCGGTAAATACTTGAATGTTTCAATGAATTGAAATACTTTATCATATACCTCGGTAGCAGAGTTAGGAAGAAAGTAAAATACACAGACATAAAAGCTTATTTTTTGACATGAAATTTTTGCTAACACACAGTCTATCCCCAGTTCAGTGCAGTTTATCAAGTTCACTTTGAATTTGTTCTTTTTTACTCCTAGTAATGTTCCCCAACCTCTGCTTGCCACATGACTCTGTTCTTCTGTCGTATCTGAATACACAATATATATCGTCAAAAAGTTCACTGTCAAATATTCCGTAATGAAGCCAACTTTCACAAATTCCTATGATATCATAGTTGCACGAAAGAACATTGCAAAGAAAAGTATTTATTTTTGTTAGAAGGACTCGCGAGTTCTGGAAATAGATACTTAAGAATTTATTTTTATCATTTCTGTCATCAGTCTCTTTGATATCCGCGTTTAACTGGTTGTTTATCAAGTCACTAAACTCATCCTTACCTTGTGTTTCCGGTCATTCCCTTTCATACCCTTGGGCTATAGTAGCTTGTTTTCTTGAGCTACTTCTAGGATTCTTGTCCTGATACGCGGAACTACCATTGCTACTTTCAATCGAGTCCTTTGCTTCCAATGTTTCCAACCCCTCATTTTTCAGGTCTTCTAGCGTATACACTTTGTTATCGATATATACCTTATCGAACCTGAGACTAGCCCTTTTTCCTTGCGATCTTTGCATCCCTCATATACACACCCAATTCCTTCCTGATGTCACGAACACGCGCAGAGAAGTCCTCAGTCAAAGTTTAATCAACTTTGGTTCAGGCAGAATGTATAATAATAGGATGAATTGCTGGAATGAAGGAAGTAGGAAAGAAACAGGAAAAATTCACGCACCCGGTGTTTGTTTCTCCATGAAGTAACTCACAGCCAGGATGAGACCAACGAGCCTACGTGACCCAAGGGGACAGCGTTACCACTGAATGACGACGTCCAGAGATTTTCCATGTAAAGATATTGCGATACTCTTGCAGTATTGAGTTTTGGTACACTTATTTATTGAAAATTGACAAGATAAGGAATATATATCTCTTTTAAAATACGTCTTTATGTACCTATGCCTCAGGCAGGTTAATTACGTTACTACGGAAACCAGCGTACTCGAGAGTGAATAAAAACTTTTTTTCCAAACCAGTTTGAGGAATCATTTCCGATCTTGAATGTATAATTAGATTTTGGTACTGCCAATCGAACATCTATAATAACGTATTCACTTACTAAATAAATATTACGTTTAGTCGTGATATACGATCTGCAATTAGACTGAAAAAGAGCAAATAGGAGAAAACATTTATCCTTCCTTACCTCCTTCTACAGTTGCATCGATTCCCCAAATGTAACGCTTATGCTAAAGCAATACATACACATTGTTTAACCGTTAGAGCTTTGTCAGTAATAATACTTCAGGAAATGGAGATTGTAAACACCGATCAAAACTATATGCAAGATCTAATGCACAACTTGAAAGATAATGCATCCTCATTTCAAAATCTAGAAGAGGATCAAGTGGTCACAAAGTTGAATGTGCAATTTTTAGCAGAGCTCGAAAGACTTCGACAATGAGGGAAAACACTACAACTATGGGTTCAGTATTGGCACCTTGTAAGTCTCTCGTTACACTTCTTTAAAGTTGAGCGCATGGGTGATTGGGAACTCCATTTGAATTGTGTTAAGGCAATACTGCCAGTGTTTTATCCGACAGGGCATTTTTTCGTATGCAAAGGTTTGACAGTTGTACCTACAGGACATGGACGTTCTTGATAAGAACATGCTGCCAGAGGAGTTTAAGAAATTTACTCAGGAGAGCTTCTTCACTGTTCGCCGTTCAGATAAAAACTGGTGAGGAATTTGGACTGACATGGTCATTAAGATGGAAGATGTTTTCTAGCTCGCATCCGGGTTAGTTGTACAAGATGCCAACTGCTAAAAGCAATATATGTTGGCGAACAGTACTGTGGAGAATGCATGATTCGAAATGTATCAGAAAATATTGTCTTAATTTCGTCCTACGTCTGGGTACCAAAGGTGGCGTCAATTTGTAAAGGGACGTAAAGATCTAATGGGGTGTCCGAGAATCAATTGGAAGGTTCTCGACCTTTTGTTGAGGCGAACATTTCATCTAGACGGCAAAACTGTCGTAATCCTGAACAAATCTATCAATGAGGGAGGGGTTTCGTCCGGAAAACGTGGGGAGTCTGGGAAATGCGATAAGAGCACTGAAAATTGTCTGACACACTGATGGTATAGACACATTTGATGTGTACAAATATACTGTACAAAATAATGAAACCTCGTTTAAGTCGAAGAGAAAAATATAACAGTAGTCCGTAACGTATGATATAAATAATGTCTGAATGTAGAACGCATAATATGCTGTCTGACTTCTACGATGAACGAGAGACATTAATAAGAGCGAAAAAGCAAAGTCAGCGCGTAAGTGAAGAGAGGGGGTGATGTGTTATTTGTTTGCTGATTCAAATCATCACGTAAGCATTCTGTGGGGTTCCTTCATCTTTAAATGAAAGACGGAGTTAAAAAATAAAATGAAGCTTGTAACAGGGCAAAGACGAAATTGTTGTTTGCACGAAATACATGCACTTACTAATGCTATATTTTCTACCTGGAAAAGGATTGACATGTAAATTTCAACATTTCCTTACTATTCAAAGGGAGCTAAATATGTGGATAAATGGATAAGAGACAACCTACATTTTCACTCTTTATTGGATATAAGAATATGAGGTTATTCTAGCAAATGATCTTTTCTACTTTAAAACGTAAGTTTTAAGTGAATGTACTTTTGATATAACAAAACACATTTAAAAAAGGAAAACAGTCCTTTTATCTGCATATACCTTGCACATTTGTAGTATGAAGTCCCTGGTAGAAATCAATGTTAGTCACTTTGCACCGAATACAATCGGCATGCTTACTTCACGAAAATTTCTACTTTTTCCATCTTCTGTTACGATGAGAAGGCACTAATTATCTTCACTTAACTTTACTATGACGTCACAGCTTTCTTGAAAAATATTGTTTTATAATTATCACTAAATGCACTTGCAAAACTACTTGTACTGATTTTTGATGTACCAATATTAGTTTTTCACTGACTTCAAAAGTTTGTATAAAATTAACGCTTTTTGCTTTTTCATATTTTGCATATTAGAGAAATGTAAAATTAAGTATAACGCATTAAGAAATTTGCAAATACAAGTTTCAGCTTGTGATCGCGCTTTTCTTTGACAATAAAACTATACTCTGAAGCATTGTTATATTTTCATCCACAATGATCTGTCACTAAAAGAGATCAATCCAGTACTTTGTTACCATTCTGCATTAAAAGATCTTTTTCACTTTAAAATCTTTTTCATACTGCAAATATGAAAATAAAAAAAATATAGAACATGACTCGTAAGCTGTGATTCTTATTTTTATTCTAGAGGATACAGGGAAACCTGCTGTTTTCCTGCTGTTTTCCTGTCATGCTTTGTTTCATTTCATTCAATGTTCATGACTTCAAGATCTACCATGTTTTCAATAGGACACGTATTACAAAAAGATATAAACAATATGGGGCAAACTATAATTATTTGACAGTTTTATCATTTCTATAGTTTAAGTAAATACATATTTGGATTGATTGTGAATGAGTGCTATAGTGTTCGAATACCACTTGGAAGGTCATAAGCACAAGTACAACGATCAACATTTCTTAATGTTTTTCAGTCCAATTAGAAATGCAGTTTTCAAGGGCAAATGCAAAGATGAAACCATCAACACACACTCACCATCAACTTTTCCCTTACCATAGTCACCCTTTAATGTGTATAAAGGTTCGAAATAAAATTGTACTTCCTATTATTGTGATTCTTCATTAATACTACAACTTCCTTCATATTTAAACTAGACGATTTATTCTGATACATTGCTTGGATGTGTATAAAGGTGCATATGCTACATTTACTAAGGGTAATGATAGTTTGTTTTGCAGTGACAGTCGTACAACAAATTGGAGAAACAACATATATTTCAATTTAACTTTCCCACCAACAAATACGAAAGATTTTAAAATTATAACCAAACATAATAACGACTATGGAAGATCTTATTATGGAGAAATTACCATACGATATCAACATCATCCAATTTCAAATGCTACAGCGTATGTCAAGAATTTATTTGCATTTGCGATACGAATCTTACTGCTCAATGTGGACCATATATCTTCTAATACTATTAGCACTTTAGATTGCAATGATGGTTTACTAAAATGTCTAATGCAAGTGATGACGTGTACAAACGGTGAATATGTCTTTATTATTACTAAAAAAGATGTTTGTGTATCACAATTTTGCATTATTAAATGTTGAAGTTACTCTTAGAGTCCACATTACCCGGACGTATACTGCACTTTAATTATAAATCACAATAAACTAATCCTTAACCAAATAAAAGTTTGTTCTTTGGTCTTCAGCTAAAATGCACACCAATGGTTTAAATAATCAACAACCCACTTATATCAAACTTTTTCATATATAAAACAGTACATTATACTTTTGATCTCTCATTCAGTTATTTTATAATATAGGAAATCGAATGGTCTGAGCACTAAAAACAGTTACAATAATTTTCTATTTATGGTACGCAAAAGTTTTATTCCTATAACATTAAAACAATCAGATGCTAATTTTATATTTTCCATGATTTTATGTGTTATACCTGTATAGTTTAAAAGAAACATTTATTCCCTTAACCATTGTTTTATTTATCTCTGTACTATCCGATATTCATTAGAAAACAACAAATTGCTGAACAGCATTGCGAGTGGTATAGGAAGAGTGTCAGTTCGTTTCAGCAAAAAGATATCTTAAAATATTAAATTATAAGTGTATAAAATATTCATACAAAGCTCAATTCAGTGGTAGGTAAAAAATAGTATGCTTTAAATCCATACCAAGATCATCTATCACAGCATAAAATTGTGAATGAAACCAAATTTAATATGGCAGCCTGGGCTTAAGGACTACAAATAATGACAACACAGTATTATAAATACTACATACCTCATTATACTTCTGAAAGCACATCAAAATAAAACACGTAACTATTTCACCTTACTATTTATTTAAAAAAACATCACAACACTATATACTGCATAGGTTTCGTTTACTAAAATAAGGTATCTTAAAATTCACTTAGATGTTTTTTCAAGTTAAAGTAGTTTTCTTCTACAAAAGCAAAAGTGTTCAATCACCTCTAATTTTCTTTTTAGTCTCCGATTTTCTGTTAAATTGATTTTGTTTCTACAGTACTAATCAATAAAATGGAAAGGGACAAAATTACACAGTTCAGATAAATAATGTTATAGATTTCCATTCACTAGGTTAGACTTTCGATTGCAGGATTTCACGCACATTGCCCAAATGAATGTTTACCAGTTGCGCCAAACACAGAATAAAAGTCAGTAAACTTAATTCTGGTATAACAATGTAACTTATTTAACAGTTCATAAAGCGCGTGAACAGAATCTGGATTTGTTAGTATATTTAGCCCATATTCGTTGTTCTCAAATTTTCCACAAGTACACCCGTCATTTTCTTCCTCAAGCATTTAGTAGCGCCAGATACACCTAATAAAATGTTCAATGTCAAAGTGCTTTAGCATTTCTTCCAAACGTTCAAAATCTATAAAGTCGCACCTACACCAACATGGTTCTTCTTTCAAAATCACTTTAGCTTAACGTGATCCCTCCATAGTTTTTTGTGTGTTTAATGCAAGTATTTCTATAACTGTTACTAACGTCTTCACACAATGGTCACACCTCAATTATACTATACTCTTTACAGCAATAACTTTCTGCATAAAGATTACATAAAATATCCAACAATTGCCACGGTTTTAGTATTTGGGGAAAGATAAATGAAACTATGTGCGTTTAGGTCATCATGACGCAACTCGGCTTCAGCCAATGCGAAAATTTCTAACCCACCCAACTCCATATTTATGTAAAACCATAGATAACACAAATATAGTTCTACTTATCGTCGCCATCTTCTTTCGAAACTAAATATCGGATACCTAACAGGTACATGAGTTCTATCTATATTTCTATGTACATATGTATTGTCTTTTGCCCTAGTGTGCGTGCGTGTTATTATGCAAACAACTAACGAATGTTTTTATCCACTCTATTAACCGTCTAATTCCACTCTCCATCTTTTATCTTCACACTAAAGTCATTCATCAGATTAAGCAAAAATATCTTAAACAAGTAACACTTTCTGAACTTTTGTCAGTTTTAGGTTTCAGTAGATTTCTTAATCCCACTTCAAATATACCAATTGTATAGTCTTTGCAATTATTATGTTTCACTTTAAACGCATTATATAAAGTCTTAAAATTAATAGGGTCAAATACACTACACCACATTCGATCATTAAACAGTTTTTCACGTTCTATTTTATTCCAGCCAAATCCTATATAGACATGAGTCGATTGATTACCTTCTTGCTGTAAACATTCACAACAAATTAGCGGAAACGAACATAATTAACAGTTTCCATGGCTTAAAATATAGAATTTTCTTCAATTATCTTTTTCACACTTGCACAATATGCTTTTCTGTCACTTTTCTCTTTCCTATAAAGTTCACTATCAAATTCATCAGATTCACTTTGTTGTTCTGCTAATTTAGTAAGAACACTTACGTCTTCCTGCATATCATAATGAGTTTGCATTTCACACATTACTTCTCCATCTTTAACTATCGTATCCGTTTGTACCAGTTTACTTTCCACCTTCTTCTGTTTTGGAAATATATCTATTTCACCTCATGTGGTTTTTAGGTTATGGACATTCGTGAAATCAGGGAGCCCCCGTTGTAAGTTTTATGTCTGTAATTACACACAGGGGATACATAGTGCTCTCTAAGGGTACAACATTTAAAGAGTTTTTCACAGGCACATCACTTCATAAACAAGAAAGGACTCTCCGATCGCCTTTCAATATTTGATAAGTCTTAAGCAAACGTTCCGCCTCGTTTACTGCATTGATTAAATTGTTACTGGAGCACCTATCTTCTTCTCCCCAAAAAACGTTTATAAATAAACAAAATTTCCTATCGTCACGAAGACACGACACTTTTCAAAGTGCTTCATTTATTCCATTAAATACACGTAATAATGCACACCAAAATCCTGATACAGTCTTATCACCCTTTAACTGCTTCTGTTTTTCCTCCAAACTATAGGCCACCACCAACAAAGCTTCTATTCACACTGACTTTTAAGCAACCCAAATAATCATAGGGCTTATACAACAATATTTTGTGCGCAAACGCACTCGTTTTAAAGCACTTCTGCGCAACTCAATCTCTAAATTTTTTATTGCTTTCATCTACGTCATTTCATTTAAATTCCCCACGCTTCTCTTCTTAAGGATTATATTCGTAATATCATGATTTCATATTGGTCTGTTATGACCTATAAAGTTTACACATTAATTAACCTCAACTTAGAAGCACTTCTCCTCAGTTTTCTTTCTTAAGGACACCAAGTTGTACAGCCATGAATACAATCCTTCAACTATAAAAGTGCATGCAGTTTCTCTAAGTACTTACTCTTCATTTCTAAATATTTTTATATAAGTACACAAAATTTTTGAGAGTGCAATGCTACTATCGGAATGCATCTCTAAAAATATTTCATAAATTTCCTTACAAGTACTATAATACAGTATTTCTCGCTTAGTCTAATTACAAATATCAATACATTTGTGCTGGGCTGTGTCCATAGGACTATGATTATAGAATGCTATACATGTTACTGGCAATGCCGGTTTCCAATGGTCTATAGTGCTTATTATACAATCAGGACTAACTTTTTAGTAGAACATTCACAAACCAGAAATATAACAATACAGTTTCATTAGCACCTAGGTTCGAGTTGATTTGTTGACCATCTTTATAGGATTCGTTGAACAATCACAATGTGTTGTCTCATTAACAGTTGTGTAATTTATGTATCTATTAAAATCACAGCCAAGTCAAATGTTTTAAGTAGGTTTGCACAATTCAAATACCATAAATATTCCATGATTACATATTTAATTGATGCATTCGCGTTGACAGTAATATCCATTATTAGATGAATTCAACATATATTTTAACGAGCGAAAACAATGGCGACTATTCAAAACTTTTTTATGTTTTGTTAATCTATTTGGCACATGGTACCGACATATAACATTTCAGCTCCTTAGCTTAAACTGGATACAAAATCGTTTTTTGGTTACCATATTTATTTAAAGATAATTTTTTTTAAATTTTTACATTTTCTTAATGTACTGATCAAAATACATCTTTCTATCACATTTCAGGTTATTATCTTCAACGATTTGGAAAATGTTTTTCGTCCGCCATATTTATTTAAAGATGGCGACTTTTTTGAAAGATCTTATATTTTTGTAATCTCTTAGGTGTAAGGTACCTTCATTTCGAATTTCATTTTTCTATATTAAAAGATGTAGAAAATCTTTTCTGGTATGCTATATTTATTTAAAGTTGGCAACTTTTCCAAAAAATACAATTCGTAATCTACTCGTAAAAGTACATCTTTATACCAAATTTCAGGTTTCTATCTTAAATAACGTGAAAATGTTTTTTTCTCCGCCATATTTGTTTAAAGATGGCGACTTTTGACGAAAATTCTTATACGTTTGTACGTAATTCCTTTGTACTAGTGTATATATCTGCTACGTTTCGTGCTCCTTGTTCTATCCGAGAGAGAGTGGTGCTCTTCTTAGGGGAGAGATGTGTTTTGGTGTCGCGCCTGTGTGAACCGTTGTTTAGGTGCTAGAAACGGATTGGATATGAATAGCAAGTAAGTGAACTTTCTCCATATAAACTCGTGCAAGTTTTAACTTTCCCCGATTTTTTCGAGGGGAGTTTTTAATTGGTTAAGTTGTACACGTAAATCTTATAGAAGCACAAGAAAAGCCGTTCAATGTAGCATACTACGTATGATTATATGAAATCCTGAGTCTGCATTTCGAAACGAAACTGGAAGAACGAAAAACAATAAAAAATAAAATAATATTAAAAATAAAAAACGGACTATAACTTAGTTGTATGCAACCAAACACGCATTTGAGTTTGGTTGGTTGCGTAACGACCGGGCAAACTCTGTAACAATTCTATAGTGTGTAATGAGTGACTTGGTAACCCAAGCGGCATAAAGTGAATAGAACAGTATCTTACACAAATTTTATCGTCTTCAAGGAGGCATCGGACGCTGCGGCCTCCTGGGTCTCGTGCTCCCTGAACTGGGTCTCCGGGAATGCTGTTGCTGACACTCACATAGTACGTATTAGGGAAGGACCCGGTGCTTGTACGGTTACGAATTCGCGAACTCGGATATGACAGATAGATTAGAAAGAAGGCTGTCGACGGGAGCCATAATAGAATACACGGACATAAATAAATCTGGAATGAATAAGCTCGAAACCGAGTGGAGAAACTTTCGTAATTCGGACGGGAAGGAAATATAAGCAACTAATCCATATAAGCTGAAGTGGTCAGAAAAGATTAAAAATAAATAAATAAATGGAAATAAGTAAAGATCATCCAAAGAGGACAAAGAACTCCAGGACAAGATAGTAGCAGAATAAATGCCGAATGGGAAGAGGCAAATAAGACATCAGACACTTCGATGTACCGAAGAAGAGTAAGGAAACTGGGCCTGTCTCGTGGGGAGGTCAAATTGGTCAGGTGGCAAACTAAAGTCGAGGAGAGAGAGAATGAGATCGCAAATCTGGAAAGGAAATTAAAGGAAGAGAAACAAAATGCTATCGACGGAGCCATTAGGATTGAGGAATTAGAAATAATCAGTCAACTAAATGTACATAGAAGATTGGATGCAGAAGAAAAAATAACACAATTGGAGGAAGAAATAAAAAGTTTTACAGAGAGAATGGAAGCCTCAACAATGAAACAACAAAAACAACAGCAGCGGTCGTACCAATGTTCGTGGATATGCTGAAGAAGAGAGAAGAACTGCCGGAGAAAACAAAAATAATACAAGCCAACAAAAGAAAACCTACCATATTGATAAAACCGAAGGATGGCGAATCGGTAAAATACATAAGAATGAGGCTAACAAGGACTATTTTAAGAAATGATAAAATACATTTCCAAATGATGCAAACAAGAACTGCAGTAATATTCCAGATAGCCACCCCACAAGATGAAGAGAAGCTAGTCAACCATCCTATAATCAGCAGAAGCTTCGAATCAATAAGTAGAGTGGAAACGAAGAATCCGCTGATGATCGTCTACGGAATCCCAGTGTAACTACAACAGAAAGAGGTATTAGACGAACTGATAGAGAGGAACGTACCAGAAATAACGGAAGAACAGAAGCTATTGAAAAAAACAAGATTCAAGACGTGACCGAGAGACAGGGACAGATACCACTTAGTAATTGAGGTCTCTTGATCGGTGAGGGAAATCTTACTCCGCAGACCAAAAATATACAACGGATATGAAGCTACAAATGTAAGGGACTACTTAGTAGTCACGGTTTGTATGAAGTGTAAAGATTACGGCAATATTGCCCTGAACTGCAAAGATGACGAAAGATGCTGCCATTGCGGCGAAAAGGGCCATAAAATATTAGAATGTCCGGACAAAAACAAAAATAAAGTATGTATACCATATCATAAAAAGGGAAGAAGTGCGGGATAAAAACACAACAGGAGTGTCCTCAATATAAGATGCAACTCCAACGCACAATAGAAAAGTTCGATTATGGACCGTAACCAAACACCAGCGGAAGGAGAGGAGAAAAAGCAAAAGAAGAAACCCCCTGTGCAGACAGAAAAGGAGTATAGAAAGATTGGCAGAATTGAACAACAATAAGAAAATAGATATTTTAACAACTGGATTATAAATAGTGACGCAATTGATACGGACAAATATTTAAAAGAAAAATTAGGACACATTCACTTGATGACAAAAAAAATTAGTTTTGTACTTGGTAAACCCGGAACTAGCAACTTTTCCGAGAGGCTTCGCCTAGGTGGTTGCTCTGTTACATAACGGCTTTGACCTGGATGAGTACGGGAGGGAGGAGATCGAAGTTAGAGACTAACAATTTTTGGAAATCTTTTTTAGTGAAAACAGATATGGCTGCAGGTTACTGCATAATAAATCTTCGAAGCAAAACTTTCTCGCAGAGCTGGATCTTCTTATGGATCTGCTGTCAACAATGCAAGGATCAAAAAAGAAAGTAACAATCCCAGCTATAGGAATGGGCCTTTGGAAAGCTACAAAGGAAGCTCCAGAGCTCCAAGTGAAGTCTTAAAGATTATGAATAGGTGGGAAAACAAAATCCAAAATATCCGATTCGAGATGGTAACAAATGACCAATTACTCTTTGAGACAATAAAAGGGAATTTGGAAGACATCAGAAATCTAGAACAAAATCAAATAAGCAACGAAAATATAGCGGAAAACAGAAACAAGGGTAGAACAGAGGGAAAAGAGGAGCAGGCAGCGAATTCGAACGACGATTCCGGAGAAAGCGGGGAGGACAAGCAGACTATACCCAAGGAGGAAAGGACGTACAGGAAAAAGGAGAAGAGCTGGAAATCCTGGATCCCGAGGTTGTACAAAGAAGAGTTAAAGCAAAGGAGTATAGGAGAGATCATGCAGTGGTAGAAACATCGAAAAAGGAAAAAAATAGACAGAATAGACACTACTGAGGATATGCATGATCGTGGGGAGAGAGAGCTGACGAACAAAGAAACGAAGAAAATTGCATCTGGCAACAGAACTCTGTACAGCGCCCTGCAACTGGACTATAACCTGTCGAGACTTGAGGAGACCAACACTCTGACGGCTGCACTGAGAGTATAAGGAACATACACCCACAAGGTAGAAGCATCAGCTTCCCGATAATTGGAAAGGTATAAGGAATCAATCTAAAATCAGATGGAATTACGTCAGAACCAGGCGACCTGCTCAAGCTGGTAGATAAGGTTTTTGAAAGAAGAAACGAGACCTTCCGACTGAATCGCGTCTATCGGCAGTTTGTCATGGCATATGGGCGGATAGCCTTCAATTCAGCAGAAAATTTTCCTGCATGCCACGTCTACACTAGACAACCATAAATCATGATTAATATCATCCAGCTAGACGCGGATAGATCCAAACTAGTTTGCGCTGAGCTGAGACATATTTGAAGAGGAGAACGTGGACGTGGCATCTCTACAGGAACCATACACCAGGAAGAGAAAACTGCATGGATTTCCGGTCGATGTCGTTGCGGTGCTCCCAAGGGAGGAAAGTCCTATGGTTGCAACGCTGATATTCAATAAGAATATAGAAATCCTCGAGCATGCGCAATATTCGGACAGGTGAGTCCAGTGTCTAGAGATAACCAATAAACAGAGAAAGCTGTTAGTGGTCAATATTTACTGTCCGTTCTCTCTTCTGACCGAGATGTTTGTAATGAGATTGAAGAATATTGTGAATACTTTTAATAATGATATACTGATTTTGGGGGATCTGAATGCAAAGTCCCCGCTTTGGCACTGCCCCGGATCTGACAGTAATGGGAAAATGTTCTAAGAGCTGATCCAACAGTTTATTTTAAACATCCACAATAGAGAAGGACAACCTCCGACATTTAGGGGCATTTCCGAGGCGGAGTCTAACATCGATATAACCATGTCCAGGGGAAACGTGTATAATGACTTAACGGATTGGAGAGTCGTGGAAGATGCAACAACGAGTGCCCATAACGCTATCGAATTTAACATAAATCAAAACAAGAAGATCATGAAGTGGATCAAGAAGACAAAACAGTATTTAAATATAATGTAAAAAATAAACTGAAAAAAATATTAACAAACTAAACTTACCACAGATCGACAGAAACTGTAATATTGATAACTTAACGGATGAACTAGAGCTGGCCACAAAAAAAGCCATCAAAGAAGCCATCCCAAATAAAAAAGGTGGAACTAAAAAGAAAAAAACGTGTTGGACAGCGGCATTAGATAAGCTACAAAGAGAAACAAAAGCAGCTAGAATAAGTTACAGAGAGGCTGGAGACCACGAGTTGAGGCAAAGTAGGCTAAACAAGTAGAGGGAAATCAAACAACAATTCGAGAATGAGCTACGCGAACACAAAAAAGAACCTGGAACAAATTTGTAGAGGATAATCTTTATCTGGACCCATGGGGAACGCCATACAAGATTGTGATGAGTAAAATATAAACGAAGGGCACCCTAAACACCTTGAAAAATGGTAATGGGCAGTATACCACCAGCTGGAAGGATACGACAGAGTTACTCTTTGCAAAATTGTTCCCAAATTATTTAGAAAATAACGACAATAAGCAGAATACACTCACAAGGGAAGCATCCAAGACCTACAACCTCGGGCAAGAGGAAGAAAATAATGAAGAGCTCATCGTTACAAACTGGGACGTTGAACAAGTTATAAAAGTCTTAAAAATGAAAAGGCCCCAGGCCCAGACGATATAATGAGCGAAATCTACGAAGAAAACAAAGATATTCGGACTCTATACTGCGTAAGACGAATGCTTAGAACAAGGCATCTTCCCGAATTCGTGGAAGAAGGCAAAGCTGGTTTTACTCTTGAAAGGCGAGGACAAGGATAGAACAAACCCTAAGTAATATAGACCTATCTGCCTGCTAAACGTCGTTAGCAACATATCCGAAAAAGTAATAGCAGGGAAGATGAATAATAAATGGACAAATATTAATGAATGTACCTTACAATTTGGTTTTAGAAAAAAATAATCTACTGAAGACGCCATCAACGAGCTCTGTAACAAAATTCAGCAACTTGATAATGATGAGTGTAAGTATACTATAGGAATATTCTTTGACATAGCGGGGGCGTTCGACAACCTGTGGTAGACAGCTCTAATGAGAGAGATATAAAATATTCACACAAAAATTAAAGTTATTAAAACTATTTTTTAATAGAAGAATAGAAGTGAGTACGGCCGATGGAGTTGTGGGCAAAAGACCGACAAGAGGACGTCCTCAGGGGTCGGTTCTGGAACCGGTCTTCTGGGACCTAAACTTCCAGTCATGTCTGGAGATGCTTAATGAACCGCAAGATGTAGAACGAGTGGTTGGGTTTGCGGACGACCTGGCGGTGGTAATAAAAGGAAACAGCAAATTGGAGATAGAAAGGAAATCTAACGCAGTCACAAGAGAAATGGTGTCATCGTGCAGTAATAATAAATTAACAGTCTCAGCAGAGAAAACAAAATGTGTACTATTTAAAGGAAAACTTAATCTAAACAGAGAACCCATAACCAAAATCAATAATAAAACAATTAAGAGAGTACAAACTTTTAAATATTTAGGAGTAACACTTGACGAAAGGTTAAACTTCAGAAAACACACCGAACTGATATCAAGCAAAGCAATCAAAATAGCATACAAACTAGTAAGCATTGCGACAAAAGAACTAAGAATACCGATCAAAATTATTAAGCTGTACCATGACGTCATCATAAGATCTTTAGTCGGATACGCCACCAGTGTCTGGAGCCACCGGATGAACGATGTTAGACAAAGTCAAACAATAAACCGCGCTCAAAGGCAACTTCTGATAAGGTGGAGGCACTTCAGGTGGCTGCAGCAACCCTGCCATTGCAAGAACTCTACAAGTCAAAAAGCTAGGTGCTATGAATTGGATCAAAAAGAAAAATAACGACAAAGTCACTAGGATACTACATGCTCCTGTGGACAACAAGCAGGCTCTGCAGGAAATACTAACCAATGCATGGCAGCATCTATGGCCAGAATTCCCGAAAGCTAGAAGATTATATAGTATTATACCGAACGTGGCTGGCATTATTTATGGAGCTCGACGTGGAGATAACGGGAGGATTGCTACACTTTCTCACAGGACATGGCCCATTCAGGCAGAAACTAAAGATATGAATATAGTCGAGGATAACCTGTTTCGCGCCTGTGGGTCGGTCGCTACCCAAAACACGTAATGCGAAGAAACAGAAAACCTGTTTGACGAACAAAGACCTCTACTGGAGGATATGGAAATCGCAGAAGTTCTGAGAACACCAGAACTGGCGTTCTGGTAACAGAGTGTCACTGAAAGAAATTTATATCCGGAGGCGACCGAGGTCAGGCGCGGCGAAGACCAGATGCTGATAGAAAACAGACCAGACCAATAGAAAACAGGTTGGGAGCTGATACTGCCTGGAGGGAAACGTGACGCGGACCTCGCGAGCGAGACATGTGCGAGGTCGGTTCGATTAACGTGAACTTCGCTATCAGTAGGCGGGATGAGACAGTCCGGGAACTGGAACAACCCGAAACTGAACAACATAACTTAAGCAAACTAAGCATATACCAATAACTAAACTCCATTGAAACAAGGAAATAAATAAAAAAAAATAACTAAACCAACAATAGTGCTCAAAATCAAGCTAAATAAAATCAAGGTCAGTGAATATGAGTAAACGTGAGCGAGTGTGGGACCGCTGGAAACCAGCGGTGTCCTGGTGGGTGCCTTGCTGCAGGAACCCGACAGTAAGAGACGCTCAAGTTGTAGTGTGCGTGTGTGTGAGTGGTGACGGGAGGCTAAATAAAATAGAAGATAAAAACAAGAACTGAAAAATAAAAACAGAAACTTAATGTGAGTGACCTGGAATCCGGGACACAAGCATTCGAGCATTCTTAAATATACTAGTCATTAAGTGTTGTGTATGTGATGTGAATATGATTTGAGGAACAAGACTAACTGCGTGAGTAAAGGAGGAAGGGAATCAGGAATGGGAAAACAGAACGGACCAGCAAAAACTTTGTGAGAAAACACCATTAATACTTACGTTGCAGTCCAGCTTCATTTCCCTCCCCCTTTTTTTATCGTTTAATAAAAAGAAGAAGAAGTCATCTTGAGTCGACGTCTATGTTGTGCTCTCCTTATGTGTGTGTGTTTTGTTCTATATGTTAAATGTCTTTTTTGTATAAAATTGCAAATACAAAATAATGGTAGGGTATCCCCCCCTCAAGAAAAGTTCCAAAATTAGGAACAAAGACCTGGAGAACATTCTGGACGTCTGGTCAAAGTCCGTCCCGCAGCATCCGAAGTCAAAACTGAGGGAACAAAGGAGCTTCTCGGACTGTCGGAACACCGGCAATCCGAGAATCTCTAGGGAGTGCCTGTCTCAGGATGGGAAGAGCGAACAACTGCTCGTGCTGCAACCCCTTGGACGTACAAAACCCATTTTGTGCAAAGAATGCATAGAGACAGGGGTGGAACACCGATCCCCAAAAATGAAAAATGAAACGAAAATGAATCCGATTATCCTGTGTATTGCCTCAAAAAATCTATTTCTCCACCATATTTGTTTAAAACACCATATAACTTTTGACAAATTTACTTATATGTTTGTAATCATTTGTACTAATGTACGATTGTACCAAGTTTTCTGTTTTATTTCTACTCAATTAGGCTGTATATTCTTTCGGAAAACCATTTCGGCGTCCATATTGTGTCCAAGATGTGGCGACTTATAATTTTTTTTTATTTTTTTTTCAATATACTAATGACAATAAGTCATCAGATAAAATTTCAGTTCTGCAGCTCAAACGATGTGCAAAATAAATTTTATGTCCGTCACATTACTTATAAAATAACGTCTTTTTCAAAGCCCGTCAAAAGTAAAACCAAAATAAGCGTGTTTCGTAGCTTAACAAACTAATAAATGCTACATTCACGTTCCGTCACGAGGTTTAAGTCCTGGATCATACTTCAATCCTGGCTATCTCCAATTTACCCACGCTTTCAAAAGCCTGTCAGTTCGAGTTTAGTCAAATAACATTTTATTCAGTAAAAATCCCATTTTCTTTTTATCTCAGTTTCTGTATATCTCACTCTCAATTTATATTAAACGATTATATTCGTGATTGTTATCTTTCTGTAATTTACCAACGCTTTCGGAAGCTAATCAATAAAATTTCCGTCAAAATCAGATACAGATACAGATACATTTTATTAATAATAGTATAGAATTTACAGATTACATAAATTTAGGTGGAACCGAGCAAATGCTGTTTATGGTTCCTCCTCTCAATAATTGTTAATTTCTTACAAAAACGGCGAAAAAAAATATACAGTGGTTATATAATAATGTAATGATATGAATGATTATACAAAAACTACAAATAAATTGGTTAAATAATTAAATGTAAACATCTCTGAAGATTATAATTATATAAAAATTGCATGACAATATACTAAATAAAATGTACTATTTTTACAATTCAGTTTGGTTTTGTTGTAGAAAGTTGTTCACTTGTCTTCTGAATGCTTTATAAGTTGTTGCTGTTCTTATGTTCGAGGGTAAGGAATTCCAAACACTAATACTACTAAATGTGAGGCTTCGTAATCCATAGTTCAAACGTGGTCTAGGTATTGTTAACTGATTGTTTGTTATTGCTCTTGTTCTTATAGGGTGTGTTAAAGCTGTTACTCGGGACGATAATAAAGTAACATTGTTATTGAGTATCCTGTACATTAGGCAACTTAGTCTATATAAATAAAGTTTCTCTAGCGTCTTTATTTGAAGCTCTTCAAATAGAGGACGCGTATGCGCCAGAAAGTCTGCACCTTTGATTATTCTAATTGCTCTCTTTTGCAATGCAAATAATTTTCGCTTGTATTGTTTACTTAAGTTCCCATACCATGATTCAATGCTATACGAAAGGTATGGGTGTACAAAAGCATAATAATATATCTTAGTTACATTTTCGGGAAAGATCCGAGAAATTTTGAAGAGTAAACCAATGTGTAGTGACGCTTTTTTGCTTATTTCTGTGAAGTGTTTTTCCCATGTGAAATGTTCATCGAACCATGTACCTAGATACTTTGTATTTGAAACTGTGAGTATGTTTTCGGAATTGATAGAAATCGGATAGTATTTAATATTTTCTGTTTTATGAATGTTCCTGAAATATACACATTTTGTTTTTGCGATATTCAACGTTAATTTATTAATTTTGAACCATTGCTCTAATTTTCCTAAATCGTTATTAATTGCCTTTGGCACTAAATCAAGTGTGGATCCCTTCTTGAATATAATTGTGTCATCTGCAAATAACAGACACTTTGATTCACTTAAAATTTCCGGCAAATCGTTAATATATAACAAAAATAGTAGCGGTCCTAAGATAGATCCCTGTGGTATTCCACAATTGACTGCTTTTAAGTTTGATGTCGCCTTATTAACATAAGTGTATTGATTTCGATTTTGCAGATAACTTTTGAAGAGATCGTAAGCAATACCACGTATTCCATAACTATATAGCTTCTGAAGCAATATCTTATGATTTACCGTATCGAATGCTTTCTTTAGGTCTATGAATACCCCTATTACGTACTTGCTCTCATCAAGGGCTTCAGATATATAATTTGAAAGATTACTGACAGCAAGCTGGGTACATTTGTTTTTCTGAAATCCATATTGTTCTTGTTTTATAATCTTGTGATTATCAATGAAACTCGTCATTCTTGAACATATAGCTTTCTCAAACACTTTGCTTAATATAGGGAGAATAGATATAGGCCTATAATTAGATTTATCTATGTTATTTCCACCCTTGAAAACAGGTATTATTTTGGCTATTTTTAGTGAATCGGGGAAGCGCCCGGTCAGAAACATTAAATTAACTATATGATTTAGAACAGGAGCTAATTCTGTCGCAGTTTCTTTAATAATTTTCGTATTGATATTGTCGTACCCAACACTTGTTTTATTTGGCTTTTATAATGTTATAAATTTCAATTTCGCTTGCTGGATTAAGAAACAATGTTGCTTGTTTCATTTTCAATCTATGCCCTATATCATCATTCGTTATATTTATTTTAGCTGCTAAGTCTTCCCCAATACCCGTGAAGTATGTGTTGAATTCATTCGCGACATTTTGTGGATCCGTAATGAGTTGGCCACATTCCTTTTCAATGTTAATGTCACTATTTTCTACTATTTTCTTAAGATTTATTGCCTGTTTCATGATGTTCCATTTTTCCTTAGTGTTAGTTCCCATTTGCAACATGACATTCATGTAGTAGTCATTTTTAGTTTTTTCTATAACTGTCTTTAATGTCTTCTGGTATTGTTTATATTTGTCACGAAGGTGTAAGTTAAATGGATTTTTTGTGCTCCTTTTCCAAAGTTTATCTTTTTTCTTTATAGAATTAAGTATAGCCACAGTCATCCATGGCTGAATCACATTTTGCTTACTCAAATAAGATCGTTTTTGTCTGAGTTTTGGTACATGTCACTATCAACTTATATTTAATGGATCTGTTCATGTTTTTATCTTTCTGTAGTTAACGAACGCTTTAGGAAGTTTTCAGTTCGAGTTCCGTCAATATCACATTTTGTTCAGTACACTGTGTTCTTTTTGCCTGAGTTTCTGTATATGCCACTACCAACTTATATTCAACGGATCTCTTCATGTTTGTTATTTTTCTGTAATTTACCAACGCTTTCGGAAGCTTTTCATCACAAATTTAGTCAATTTACATTTTATTATGCAAAATTGGTCTTTATTTTTCTTTCAATCAAACAGCACGTCTAACCAAAGTTGTATCAAACAACTTTACTAAAAATGTATTGTTCCCACACCATTTTAATATTCAGGAGTACTTAAAGTTTGTTACAATCATGTCAGTTACGTAATTCTCAATCAAAAATATCAATTTCATTTTTTATGCTGTTTTTTAATTATTTAATCTGTTTCTAACCTTCAGTATCACAGACTTGTCTGCTTGCACATTGTTTCTACCTTTCTTTCTTTTCTAAAACAAAATTAACTTTCGCCCGCCGGAGGTATACAAAATCGTGTTCTCATCAAGATCGGTGGTCTCGTGTGGAAGGAGTTGTGCAAGCAGAATAATTTTTCGATTAATATTTTTTTTCTTTTCTGTCTACAAGCAAAATATGTTGAAATTGGTAGTAAATTTGTTTAGTCCCTTTCCTGTTGGCAGCGAGGTAAATGGGTGGGGATAATTATTGGTATACAATTGTGTCTTGTAAAAACAATTAGCAAAGTGGTGTGAACTTCGTGATAGAAAAATGACAGCACAGCAAGGGGGCGTGGTAGCTGTCAATCCCCGTACTAGGATTAAAGCATTACTCTCCTAGAAAACCAGGTGCTGTGGGGATGCTGAGAGACTGGCGGAACGCGGCTTTTTCCCCAGCTACCTTTTGGTATTTTCCCAACTACGTTTTTCCATAGCCGTGTGCAATAAAAAACACCGAACCTGATTTACCTAATATCAACTTGCCTTCGATCACTAATTTCATTAAATCTCCTAATAAAATACACAAGAAAAGAAAAAATTACATTTTTATTTGAAAAGCTTTTAATATTGCCACGCCAGGATTCGATTCCAGGACCTCAGGATCAATTTGTCGATACGTTAAACATTAAACTCAGCTAACAACACTCAGCATCATGTGTCTCTTTAATCGTTAACATGAATGACCAATGCCGAATGGAAAATCGCATACAATTCAAACAGGAAGTTGGAAAAAATATCTTTTCCGCGGGACGACTCTGCTTTGTAAAATAGTAAACTGATTCTCAAGAAGCCCGTGGGTAGCGCGCCGAGCGACTCTGCACATGGACATCAATCTGGTGGTGTTTTAATAATCAAATCTTATGCGCCGTGTTCAGAAATATTTTGGTTGGACTTCGTGTCAAACTTCTGTGGTTACTTTTTAAAAAAATATATTTTTTATATATTTTACATAAACTTTAAATATTTCTAATATAAGTATGCCATTTAAATATAATACATTTATTTCAAAAAATAATATATTTAAACAAATTTAACTCCTAAAGTGAAAAAACACATTTTACAAAATTGACTATTCCTCTTGTAGAATAAAATGCATTTGCAATAAAGTTTCGGTTTATAGAATGAATTCTCACTACTTTAGTAACACCTCATTACTTGGTTCCTGCGATATAAAGAATTGCATTCAGTTTTCTGATATAAAAATGTCTATAATACCTAAACCCATAACATCTATAATGCCTATAATACCTAATACCTGAAAATATATACAGTATAATAAATGTCTAATTTTTAAGTAAACTCGCATACTTATACAACTTGAGTTATGGCCTGAGACTTAGCACGTTTCTTCTCAATTGAAAGTACAGATAAAGCATTTAACTTACAAGTGCCAGTTTTATTACGAAAATAATATTTTACTTGGTGCAAACTAGAAAATGTTCGTTCACATCTAGCTGTTGATGGGGTTATGCACATTGCAATAACACACAGTTTATGCAGTTCGTGAAAAGCAATTTTGAAATTCTCCAGCATTGAAAGAAGCTGTTAAAGACTTTTTACTTTTACATTATTTTCTGCCTCATAGCGTATGATGACTTTGAGACGAGCTCCACTTCAAATTCCAGACTATCTAAGTTATAATTGTAGTGACGACCGAAAACTTACAGTTTTTGTATTTAAGAAAATGTTCACTCTTTGGGTTCAAACAACTTAATCCAACTAATATTCTGGTGCTTGTTGTGATCTTTCTTTCAATTCAGAAATAAGGTGATCAAGCACCGGAAACCATATTTTAATTCTCACATTTTCTTCTGTTATTGGTCTATTGTTTTCAGCTGACACACTTTTGACAAAATAATTCTGAAACCGTTTTGAAAGTTTTCGAATATATAACTAAGTTTCAATATTGTTCTCTTCTGAGAATGCCTTTACTTCGGCAATGAAACGCTCAAAATTACTTGTGTCTGTTCGTAATTTCTGTGCTCTTTCTACTAAGGAATCAACAAGCGTACAGGCTACAGCAAGGTCCCAGTCACTTTTCTGTAAGTAATCGAAGATCTTTCAAAACAATGCAAAAGAGGTAAAGGCAAAACACAAAGTTGAAATTTATTCAATCGAGAATACCTTCTTCAGCTTCACATGTTTTCTCGGAGTACTTTTCTGTTCCAACAATTCGATTTAATGTCAAAAGTATGGCAGGAAATAACACGGTTGCGTAAACTCGTAACCAGATACGAACTACCAACCAATCTATGTAACTTGAAAGCAGAAATATTTTTGTAGTGACTTTTATCAGAAATGGTTCGGGCAGGGACTTTGATAATCCAAGAAGCATATTAATCGCCTCAGACATTGTGTTGATACTAGTTATGTTGAGATTTTATTATTCTTACAAGTTACATGTCTAACACTCAATCATGTTTTCAAACTGTGAATCAAATACATTATATTGTATTAATCAAACTGGGGGCTGCAGTGGAGCTAAGGTAGAATTTAGAGGGCTTCTGCCACCCAGCCCCCTCGGCCCCGTGTATAGCACCTTCAATGCCTGCGAAACTCAAGTCATTGGACAGTCGAGAGATTAATAAGTGTGTGTGTATTCGTAATACATCAATGAAATTGTTTTATGATTAATATCACTTTCCCTCGTATTTTTCTTCCTTTTATCGCGTTTGTCTCTTCGTTTAGTTTTCTCTCTCTTTCTCTCTGTTTTGTCTGTATGTAAAATTCTCTCTCTCTCTGAGAGGATAAGAGTTTCTCTTTGTGTTTCTAAATATAAAGGTAAATCCTTTGAAGGCTATTCTTTCTCTCTCTTTCTCTCTGTGTGTGTGTGAGTGTGCAGGGGTGTGTGTGTGTTAGAACAAAACAAGAATGAGATTTCTGCCTATCTATTTCGTGGTTCTCTAAATGATGCAGAAGGATTTAAGCTTTCGTCCTCCAAATGGAAGAATATCCAGGAATGTCATGTTTTCACACATATGTGTACTGTCATGTTGGTTGTCTAACTATTAGGCGCAGAGTGAAACAATTCTACTGAAGGAAAGAGCGAGTATTTCTTATAAGTCCAAGCTCCATTTGTAATAATTGCAAGAAATTGTACTATCATTGCCAATATAATCTTTACATGATTTTATTATACAGGATTTTCCGCTAAGCCTAGAAGATAGGCCACCCAACTGACGTAGAGGGAGCGATGTGTGATTCTGAGAATGTGTGCGTGAACGAGCAAGCGTTGGGATTTTCTTTTCTTTAAGAGAAATCATTATCGCATGTCCTGGTTTCTGGAAAGATATTTATGGTTTCTTTTAGTACGAAGGAAATAATGAAAAAAATGTAAGAGAATCACATTTGAAAACAGGGAACCGAATGCAATTTTACTTAAATTGGCCCATTAGTTGAAATTTAATATGTAATTTAAATTGTCCGATAGAAAAGATCCTTGCCGAACATGGAGAAACGAAAGTGAACGTCGAAACCTATGGGTACTAGGTAATTATTTCTTTGTTAATGAATCGAGTATTCCATAGAACACTAACGTTATGCACGAAAGACAAGACAAAACGTCTGTTTTTATCAGTTCCTAAAAAATGGGGCACAATATTTATGTTCTCTGATTTATGATATTGTGTTGTTATTTACGTTACAAAGAAGATGTTAGTAGCAAAATACACAAAATATTTTGCATGCTAAGATATAGTAAATGTAATTTATATATTTTAATATTCAACAGACACAAATAAAGAATGAATATTTGAGCATCATATGGAGAATATCTGAGATAAATTAAGATCTTTCTCTTTCCAGACAAATAATTGTGTGTGCGCGTGCGTGTGATAAACGAAGATATGAGTATGTTTTGTTCCAAACGACCATCATATCTAACTTTGGAGAGTGTTGGTTTCGTATAGGGAGGTTCGGTACCAGCGGCTGACTGTCCTGACTTAGGCTTTCCCAGTGTTTTTCTCAGAAACGCCAGACATGTACCGGGATATACCATTCAATTTAGGACCTGGCCGACTCCCTACCGCATTTACAAAACCTTACTCTGGAGTGATCCATAGGTACCTAAAAGCTATAAATAAGATGCAAACCCTACGTGTATAATATATAAATTGTCGCCCTGTTAATCGGCATATTGCTTCTTAGTGCCGTGTTGGTGGATCGACATGGAGACCGAGATGGATCGAGTGGCCGTAGCTCAGTTGCTATAGCGTTTGCTTAGAAATCGAAAGGTCCTAGTACGGTCATCTCTCCTGACTGAGGTAGTACCAGGTCATTTTCCTCACGAACCGAATAAACTAATGTTTATAATAACCCCCAGATATAGAATAAACACATACACCTTCACATAATGACAGTGAGTGCGTGTAGGAGAAGGAATGAGTAAGAAAGAAAGAGAAAAAGTAATTGACAAAGTCATGGAAAGAAAGGGAAGGATAGAGAAAGATCAATGAAAAAAGTGAAACAAGATTGATTTATTATTATCCTAAAGAACAAACGCAAACACACGGTTTACTTTCTGATTCCAGCTAGTGATGCTTGTTCTCTCTCCAGCCCAAGAAGAATCTCTGATTGAGTTCTGCAGATAGTTGAAACTATCATTTTAGTCGAAAAACACGGCGCTGAATTGGGATTGAACCTGAGGCGTACGATTGAAACGTGAAGACCAATCCACTGGACCACACATTTCACTTCAAAAATTGTACGCAACACATGTTACAGTTATTCTGTGTTAAGGAAGTACAAGAAAACTGGACGCTTTAGTTCAATGACTTCTTCGTATTTACACTATTAATACACAGATACTTTATTTTGCATCTTCCAACAAATATTCGTTGTCTTTTTCTTTTTCTACAAGAACGTTCCTATCAAAGGGAATTCGGCTCGCTGTTTCCACACTCATTAGTATTCGATGTTCACGAACAGAAGAGAAAACAATAGCCTGATAAAAATATCTTTGGTAAGAACGGCGTTAGAACCTGTGTTACCTACTTTCGACACTCAGAAGTCTGAAGTCGTTTCACTGGACTAGTCTCTTTAGCTGAAGCTAAACCTCCAGAAATGCCATTACTACTTTCAGTGGCCGGTTTCTCACAACTTTTGGACTAATGTTACTAGTCTCTACACTATTAATATCAATTCGCTTCACAAGTTCCTGTTTCTCAAACTTACAGTTGTAAAATATTAGTATCACAAGTGAATGTGACTAGTATTACTAGTATTAGTATTAGAGGCTAGTATTAGTAATTCTGTTTCTCGAAATAACAGTGTAGTCCCCTACACTTGTAACCCACAAGTAAATGTCCGCAAGTATCTGAAGACTTGTAGTGTATGTAGGTGGATCGTTACAAGCCAAGATTTACTTTTAACAGGGAAAGTATAATTCATAAAAGATTGGAAATGGAATTACGTGTATAACTTTTTCAAATGCACTCTATTTTTTAAAAAATATGAATATGGTGTGGTTCAACAACATTCTAAAAACGCAATGCGTTTCCACCATAAATGTTCATACGATAACTGCGATGCTGTAGTCAATCCAAATGCACTTATTTAAAATTTATTATTATTATTATTATTATTATTATTATTATTATTATTATTATTATTATTATTATTTATTATTATTATTAAAATTTATTATTAGTCTAAATAAAATTTGTTAGTATTTTTCTCAGTTCAGTATTGTGTACCATTTTCAAGTAATTTTGATATTGTAAAAATGTTTGAGAGGTTGTCTTGAATATCCAAAATCTGAAATCTGAAATCAAATCGTTAATAATTTCTACTACATGACATTTCTGGAATAGAATAATTGTTTTCAGTTAACTTGAATCTGAAATTATTTGTAAGCAGTTACTACACATTATATCCAAAGTATGCGTTTGAAATATTTAACCGTAGCATGCTTTGATTAGCGTAAAAATGCACTTAGGTATTAATTTGTTTCTAAATATACCGTTCATTATTTTAATTCAAGTAAACTTTTATCAAAAGGTAACTTTTCATTTAAATTCTAAAACGATTTCAACTTTACAATATTTTTCAACATAATAATGTATTTCTTGTGTTGCCTCATTTTTAATAAAATACTCTCTTTCTTATGTTGCTTCTAAAGAGAATAAAGAGAAGACAATTGGGTTATATCTGTTTTTAGAAGTAAAGCAGAAATTTGCTTTTAGTTTTGTCTAACTTTGGTTGGCTTGCAATTTAGATATGTAATTATTGATGACTAACCTAAGTTGGCTCATGATTTCGTTTATCATCGTGCAAATACGATTTTACTTCACTATACTTTTTGAGTTGAAAAGCATTCATTATACGAAGATATACATTATGCACGAATTAGAGTCCTGCAAATATAGGCCCGCACCAACCCCGACCGACACGTGCGACTCCTACCCCGTTAATCTCCGTTTCTCGTGCAGTCCATATGTAACTTTTCTGCCCGCCCCGGTCTGTAGGCTGCTGCCAACCCCTACCCGCAGCGGTTACGTAAACTAGGAATTTTGTCTGTGTCTGTCTGTCTGTATGTTAGTAATCCGAATCACTGGCGTCTCAGAGAAACCGGTTTCCAAAGCATCGTCCACTCTCGCGCCTGTGCAAAACTCTTTGAACTATTAATAGCACTGAAAAACATTCGTTCCGCAGCCCACTAGTTGACCTGGTGATCAAAATTTTGGGAAGCTGATCGAGAGGTCCCGGGATCGAACCCGTGCGTAGCTACTTTTACATAGTTTTTCAAGAAAATTAACTTTTTTATGTACACTCAGTCAATGTAAATCGGAGCGCACTCTTTATCAGCCCTTAAAAAGTTTAGGTCCAGAATTTCAGCTATATGGCAACCTCGCAACAACATGAGTGACCACTGCGCTCATTTTAATACAATGAGTGTATTAGGGCAGTTTTAGATTACTAATATTTGTGAAGAAACTAATGTTTGTATATCTAGTCGTGATCTAGTGAAATATATCTGTGAATAAAATTAATTACAACTATTCTTTTGTTATTATTGGCCGTAAAATAAACTATAATACAGCGATGTTGCTATGTCTGCAATCATAATCATGGGAATAAGTTTTACTTATTCCCACTTGGGACGTTAAATACTGTTTTTGAAACTTCTAACAAATTATATAACATAGTTTTCATATGTATAGAATCTAACACAATAGTAGTCAATAGAAAATTAGCTCATAAATGCACGAAGCACTGTAACTGAAACAAAAATCAGTTTTATGGAACTTTTACTTTGCTTTTATTTCTGTAAGAGTTGAGCTTGACGCTTATTTTTCTGATGTCTTCGTTTCTGTGCGCGCTTCTTCCTTAAAGCTGGCGACGCGAGTTCGAATCCCGAAGCTTGCTCTTCCTTTCTCACAAATCTCCGTCCTCTATGGTCGAATTGCATGGACGTATTAGTTTGATTCCTGTCAAATGCAAAGAAATCTGACTGATTATTTTTCTTTTAATAAGGGTTAAGCATTTCAAAGTTTAGTCTAATAATTATATCAAAAGTTTTAATAGTCATATCAAAATGTTTGGAAAAGAGAAGATTAATCGAGGTCATATTCGCTAACGTCAAACTTGAGGTCAGTGAATCTCTATCTACTTTATTGTAATTTAATCACTTGCATACATTTTTAAAATGTAGAAGACTAACCAAATGAAAAGGGTCTTCCAATTTTAAAAAAACAAATTAGAAACGGCTGGAGAAATCGAAATCGCTGAACCCAAATTTGAAGTCAGTTTCTCTGTACGTGTTTTCATGTAGGCGCTAGCCTCGTTTACAGATGGAGGAATCAAAATTAAGAGGTCCAATATTTTGAGATATATAAGTACATTAAATATTTAATTCTAGAAGATAGCTTTGCAATTTGTTATCAATAAAATACGAGGGTGATTCACAAAGTAATGCCGCCAAGGTGATACCTTTATTTGTGTTTTACAGATAGCACCGATACAGGTATGAGTGGAAAGCTTGCAATGTCAGCAACAAATGGTGGCATCATTTTTCAACATAGTCTCCATACGGGCAACATACTTGCGCCAACGCGAACCAAGGTTTTTCATGCTGTCGGCGAAGAATTGTGGTGGCTGCTGGCGACACCATTCCTAAACTGCTGCTTCCTTCTCCGCGTCACAACTGTAGTGTTGGCCCTTAAGGTGATCCTTAAGTTTGGGGAAGGCCCAAAAGTCGCTTGGCGCAAGATCTGGACTATAGGCAGGATGAGGCAGAATGTCCGTGAACCTCAGGCGCTGCAGTGCTTCCTGAGTTTTGTGGCTCGTGCGCGGACGAGCATTGTCGTGGTGCAGAATTAACTGTTTATCTTTGCGAGTGCGTTACAATCTAGTCCGCAGTCGCTTTAGGGTCTCAACGTAGAGATCTGAGTTTATTGTCTGACCGTTTCGCAGAAATTCAGTATGTACGATCCCATCCCAATCCCAAAAGAGGGTCAGCAATACTTTGCCAGCAGATGGGACAACTTTGGTTTATTTTTGGCGAATGAGAGGACGTGTAGCGGTACTCCATCGACTGACGCTTCGTTTCGGGGTCTTAATGGTGTGTTCACGACTCGTCGCCAGTAACAATTCTGCAAACATAGTCGTCATCTTCCTGTTCATATCGCAGGAGCAGCTTCTGACAGATTCTCTTTCTCGACTCTTTCATGTCGGGCGTCAGTTGCCGTAGTATCCAACGAGCGCACATCTTGTAACGCAAAGGTCCTTAATGATGTGGTTCACTGAACCAATGGAAGTGCTGAGCGTTGTTGCGATCTCGTGTTGCTTGATCCTGCGAATGCCCCGAATCAACTCGTCCACTTGATGTTGATGATCGTCATTAGATGCTGTTGTGGGTCGTCCAATTAAGTGCTGATCATGGATATTTGATGCGGCTGGATTTTGGTA
The DNA here is from genome assembly GCA_022664845.1 of Lepisma saccharinum. Classification (NCBI taxonomy): domain Eukaryota; kingdom Metazoa; phylum Arthropoda; class Insecta; order Zygentoma; family Lepismatidae; genus Lepisma; species Lepisma saccharinum. The sequence goes on along the minus strand of JAGDQP010004914.1, from coordinate 27,013 downwards.
TCTCACAGTCCTTGCCCACCTCCGCACAGTGCTGACGTCAACACAAGCATCCCCGTAAACTGCAGTCATACGGCGATGAATGTTGCTGGGCGCGCAAACTTCCGCAGTCAGAAATTCAATGACAGCCCACTGTTTAACCGGAAGTCACCACTGGAAGCCAAAGATTGCTCCATTACTCTGGAACGAGAAGAGGTAGGAAGGTGAAACAAGTAACATTATATAGCTAAAACATCAGTGCATTAATGATAAACAGTTCAGAATGTTTGCAGAACTATTGGTGAAATAGTGAGCTTGGAAACATTACTTCTCGTAAATTGTACTGCCCTCAGGATATCTCAACTAAATCCACCCATGCGCAGAAGGTGTTTGCCCACCACAAAGCGCACATGGCATGAATATTGATCGACGTATCCCAGTGATTTTCAACCTTTTTCATGGCGCGACTACTTGTACGATGGCTTCTGCCCGGCGAATCCAAGAAGTAATTTTCTTGTTTGTAAAAAGCGAATTATTTAACGCTGTATTAAATAGCCTTCTGAAGGCTTCAACGCACACGCACACACACACACACACACACACACACACACACACACATATATATATATATATATATGAGCTCCTGCGTAGCCTAGTCGGTAGCGCTCTCGACTTCAGTGCGAGCGGTCCCGGGTGTGATTCCCGGTGGGGGCTCAAAAATTTTGATGTTGACCCAGCATCGTGAGGACAATTGGGGAGCTGCTGTGAATAAAATACAGTGGCGATCACAGTGAGAGCTTCGGCTCTCCTTTCCCAACCCCTCTGGTCAGCGTGGGAGTAGTAGACCAACCCCTCCCTTCGGGGAGAGGCCTCATCCACTAGTGGATTGAATATGGCTGTGATTTATATATATATATATATATATATATATATACAGGGTGGTAAGGTTACGGACCGACAAACTTCGGGACGTGATAGTACAGTGAAAAATAAAGAAAAAAAAGCCGAGGCAACGGGGGGGTGAATTCCGAGGCGTTACGGAGCTACAGCCTGCCGAAACCGTGGGAAAATGAACTTCAGAGCGGATTATTGCGAAGACGAAAAATCGGAGAGTAGGCGGTTGAGAGTAAATTAGAGGAAGTCACACCCGGGCTATCCGAAAATGCATATTGCAAAATGCAACAAGCAGGGCGCAAGGGATTCCCCAAACGAAAAAGGAGGGGATTCCCAGAAAGTCTTCCAAGTAAAGATAAGTCCAAAGGACCACAAATGGGATGAGTTGCCAACAGGTAACAATAATTCATTGACGGCACATCGATATCTCAACGAGAATTAATGTTATGACCATTTAAAAAAGAATAATGCGTGGTTGCATATCAGACAGGGGTGATAATAAAAGACAGTCAACGAGCGTTTGGCTCATTTATTAGCAATGAGAGAGACTAGGAGTATCCAGTCGGATGGTGGTGAGTACGCATCTTAACAGCTGCAGTGTAGTAAAAAAGACACCCTCGTTGGTCGTGTGGTCAGTGCTATCAGGTGTCCGTAATGTCACACCAGTCTTGCATTGAAACCCGCCTGGAAAAGAATCAGGTGTATGATTAAAGCGTAACAGCATGCAAAGGATGGACGGAGGGTATTAGCACGTTAATGAAGAGGCATGTTCGGCTGGTTAGTAGAGAGAACGCAATGTAATATAGCAATCAAGGAAGGATGACATGGAAGAGAGAAAAGAAACACGAGTGTGTACGAGACATCAGGTGTCAACCGATGCAAGGCAAAAAGTAGAAAGTTTTACATACGATATCACATGCCACAATGTCTCGATGTCACAAGCTTAAATAGTTCAATCTGTCTATTCTACACAAGAAAAAATCGTTAACGGGTATGACGAATTCTAGTTGCGTCGTAAACGTCCAGGAGTAACTTTTTAGCTCGAGTTATGGCCATTGCCGTCCGCAGCAATGGGAGAATGAAGTGAGTGTATGTAGCAATGTGTAGCTCAGTATGTTGTTGGAAGATACACTTGGCAATATCGTACAAAAGGAAGTTAGGGGTGTTGGAATACATTAACGATCACAATGACTCCGACTGACCGAGAGGTTAGTGTGCGTGCTTCGTGTCCCGGTCACGAGTTCAACTTCCGTCCGGGTCTCCTGAAAGCATTCGTTCAGAGCCAACTGGACCACATATTGTAGGTCTGGTCCATACATGCGCACCAGCTCGTTTATAACTCGTATAACAATTCAATCAAGCACGAGACCCCAGGAGTGAATAGTATTTGGTCCGCTTCGCTTTGTAGCGTATTTCAGGACCTACACAGAAATGTGGATGGGTATAGAAAATTCAAGTACATAAAGTACCATACATTAATCAATCCAATACATAATCAGGGGAGAGTATGGTAGCTAGCGACCACGTCTTTAATTACGGGCTAGGTGACGAGACGATGATTTGGCATTGACACTCCATCACATACAAATAACGTCCTAATGGCAAATTCTGCATTTTCAACTATAATCTGACCCTCTCCGTTCACACTCGTGCAACAGACCAGAGTCGCAATCGCAATCGAATAAACTCCCTTGACCAAAATACTACTGGTACGCAACATAGGCTAACAAGCGTCGCGAAACATCCAATGTCCCATAGTCGAGTTCCAAATCAGAGTTTCTACAATGTTACAATGTACAAATACCTTTTTTCGAGTATTCCACTATAAGTATATTTTGCATTGCAATAGGTACATGTTCGTACGTTCCAACTCAGCTCGGATTCATCATTCTCTTGCAAGCATTTTGTTTGCTTGTGTAGAATACAGATTGAACTATTTAAGCTTGTGACATCGTATGTAAAACTTTCTACTTTTTGCCTTGCATTGGTTGACACCTGATGTCTCGTACACACTCGTGTTTCTTTGGTTCTTTTCTCTCTTCCACGTCATCCTTCCTTGACTGCTGTATTACATTGCGTTCTTTCTACTAACCAGCCAAACATGCCTCTTCATTAACGTGCTAATACTCTCCGTCCATCCTTTGCATGCTGTTACAGTTATTTTATAAAAAAAATCATAACATTAATTCTCGTTGAGATATCGATGTGCCGTCAATGAATTATTGTTACCTGTTGGCAACTCATCCCATTTGTGGTCCTTTGGACCCATCTTTACTTGGAAGACTTTCTGGGAATCCCCTACTTCCTTTGGGGAATCCCTTGCGCCCTGCTTGATGCATTTTCCAATATGCATTTTTGGATAGCGCGGGTGTGACCTCCTCTAACTTACTCTCAACCGCCTAGTCCCTGATTTTTCGTCTTCGCAATAATCCGCTCTGAAGTTCATTTTCCCACGCTTTCGACAGGCTGTATCTCCGTAACGCCTCGGAATTCCCCCCCGCCCCGTTGCCTCGGCTTTTTTCTTTATTTTTCACTGTACTATCACCTCCCGAAGTTTGTCGGTCTGTAACCTTACCACCCTGTATGTATATATATATATATTTATATATCCTTTTTATCAATTATTTTTACTGAGAAACAGGTCTGTAAACACGAAAGTTCTAAAGTTATTTTCATTATCTTTTATACAGTTGCTTACACGACCCTGAAGTTTTGACACCGAGAATAATTTTCCTAAAGGTGAATAACTCCCCATTTCGGGAATTCAAACTCAAATGTCAATCTCGCTTATGGAAAAAGCAATGTTAGAAGAGCACTGTTCCTTGTCTAATTTTGTTAATTAGTACCAAGAAATTAAGTTATACACCGATCTGTGTCTATAAAATATTGTAGCACCTCTCGACCTTGTTCTAATTCACATTTTAGTTTGGACCACCAAAAGGGAAGTAAGATTTTGTTTTGCAAAATTATTTTCAGGGTGTCGAAAGCTGATTTTGCAATTGTAGCAAATTTCGTAGAGATATCTGGAAACTTTTCGCTTTTACCGGTCCATTTCTGTTACATGAATGAATAAAGGTAACGCTATCCCCTGACGGATACACACGCGCCCTGAACAGAACATGGGGTGTGTGGAGGTGGCGCTCCACATCTTGACCTACTGTACGAAATGAGGTGGAGTGGTCAGTATAACGCTTCCCAAGCGGCCCAGGAGTGCCAAGAACACTCCGGTACTACGTTTGATAGGAGTCTGTGCACCGCAGAGCGCCACGCAGGGAAAGGATGGGTGCCTAACTTATGACTAAAGATGTATCACAAAAATGGAACAGTATATTTTGAAACTGGTTAAATCAAAATAGGCTCAGATTTCGCGCTATTTTGCTTACAATACAAACTGTCAAAAGTTAAAATTTGTGTTACGTTCAACTTGTCATAATGCACGAAGTGTATTAGAACTTTTAATTGAAGTTTTAACTTCTAGATTTGCTAATTACATTTTATGGTGATGTTAGATTCGTTCAGGCTGGTTTACGTTAAAATAAACGACAATAAATTATCGTATCTTAATGTGGCAATACCTACCCTAAACTGGATTTGTTCCTAAAACTGCCATAATATATTCATTTCATAATTTGACATGACAAAAACGACATGCATAAGTGTTTACTTACCACACAATATATACAGGAACAGTGTAACACATATACCCAATTTTCATTTTCCTTGCATTTGAACTTAGTAATTCATAACTGTTGAATTCGTTGGCAAGATGGAGTAGTGAAAACGCGCTAGACATTTCAGTCCTATAGCAAACCAACATAGGATCAAATCCTGTTCAAGATTTTTTACAAAGCAATCGGGAATAATCTAATCATCACTTGTCATACAAAACGGAGAATATTTCTGACTGTGGAATGCAGCACCTGAGTCAATATAGAAGACGATTTACGAATATTGGTTGAAAAAGTCCAAATCAAGTCTCAGGGGGCTTCCAGGACAGGAACACGTCATGGATCAGAAGTATCCACTTTACATGTTATTATTCTTAAAAAGAAACACTATAACATTTGTTAAGCACGTTTTGGATAGAGTCACCTGTGGAGTATTGTTAGCGTGCTGGACTTTAAATGTGAAAACCTGCGTTCGATTCCCCACCAGCCAGTTTCTTTTCGCATACACTGAAGTATTCAAAAAGAGATTTATCTTGGGTTTGTTGAGAATTTACGAAGCATCACTGGTCAGAATCCGAGTAAACGCTGTGTGTGCTGTTTAGCGTAATGACAATGTAGTTTTCATGTTTTTCATTGGTCTTTCTCTCGTCCTCTCTTTCTTGATGTATTGTTATCTTATCTTCGCTGCGTCTTTCCCTTCTTCTTCTCTCTATCTATTTATCTTTATTTTTCTATTACTTTACACACAATCCCTCATTTTGTGCGTGTTCCAGAGCCAATTACGGGCCACTATCGATGACCCGATGATAGGGCCTGACCCAAACATAAGTGACCCGGTAACCCGATTGACCCAGTCTGGCAAATCTATTTTACTGGGAATTTTGGCGTCGTATTTTTCGTTCTCTCGGGGTAACGTCTTTGGTCCTGGTTACCCCTGAAAGAAACACTGTTCAAAGGCAATGAAATAATTAAAATATCTCCTTCTACCTAAGGGGAAATCAGATCTAAATCATCAGCCGGTCAGCATGGGTTCGAATCTTACACCCGACGAAACAGTACAAAACTTGACCAGCATCTCCCGACATCCGGTGACCTGTTTCAGTTCTGCAGTGTTCATTCCATCTGTGTGAATTGTTATAAACACTACTTCATTAGTGTTGTAATTATTAGAACATTATATTCGCAATATGTGGAATATAGAGTGGCATGTCCAGAATAGATACATTTTAAAATATGAGTAAAAGACGGCCCTCTTTTTTGGCTATTTCAAGAGAAGGAATATTTTATATTAGATTGACACAAATTTCGTTTCCATCCTCTACTTTATCAACACGTGTTTTTCTTTTACGTTTGCAATGTGGAACACGTAAGATTTACTATGCCTATAGGAACATGCTAATTTTGCTTTTGAACATTTGTAACTTTTCACTTTGATAGAGTTTGCATATGTAATCTTGGCTCTTTCTGACAGAAATTAAGCAGAAAAATTATCATTAATTCATTTTCTTTTTATGTTCAATTTGCGTTAGTAAGGTATGGCCTACGGTATCTACTGGGTTTCTTAGAATCAGGGATTTTGCCAGACCCCTATAGGGGGTGTCAGCCCCAAATTTTCGAGACTACCCTCAACTTTAACAAAAGTTGATAAGAAACTGTGCAAAACTCTACGTCCATTCTCTCAATTTTGCTTTTACGCCCCCAATCTGAAAATCCTGGCAGAATTCCTAATTGCAAAGTAATCCGAACCAGTATGTTTATTAAGCCCCACCGAATTTGTAAACTAAACCCGCGCATACAAAGATTCTGTGTTACACTTTTGACATTATCCTATATGTGTCTCAAAACCTTGGAGTTTCACTGGAAATAATGAATATTTAATCTGACCACCAAGTTTGGTCTCCATTTTGAAAGTGACTTAATGAATTTTTGAAGCATCCTTTATATATTTGGATAATCCTGAAAAATATAAAATCCAAAAGTCACTTTTCTCTTCCTTTTAGATTTGATTTGTGGGAACTGAACTTTATACTGAGGGAACTAAACTTAATAATTTTACCACGTTTAAATTCCATATTTTATCTGTACTTCTTTTTCTCTTTTCTCTTCTCTGTCTTTCTCATTCTCTCTCTCTCATTTCTTCGCCTCTGCTTAACATACTTCCATAGGTTTCAATGTTTCATTCTATGTGTTTAAATTTTTCCCTCCATCCTTATGTATATTGATTCGTCTCGCTTTTATTCTTTCAATTTATCGATACTAATAAATGTATATTTACAGCAAAAAAACGTGCTCATGATGTTTGCTGATTTTATTATGGACGAGACGAAGGATGGAGAAAGATAGGGTCTGGTTAACCAGACACGATTATGGGATAAGAAGGTGCCATTTGGGTTGGCTAGTTGCACGGCGTTCGCTTTCGCATTTTTTTATGCGAAGTATATCATCACGGAACATGCCTGGCGTGGCTGAGGAAAAAACTGGGAAAACCCAATTCAGGACTGTCAGCCCCTGGTATCGAACCGAGGACCTTCCGAATACGAAACCAACGCTCTACCAAGTAAGGTACGGCGCTCGGAAGAAAGCATATTCGTTTCGATGTTTATCACATGCACGCACACACAATATCATAGGTACGCACACACAAAATAACGTAAATAACAACATAATTTCAGAAATTATAAAGGAAAAAGCATCGTGTCCTATTTTCAAGAACTGATAGAAGCAGACCTTTTCTCTTGCTATTCATGCATAACGTTAGTGTTCTATGAAATTTATTAAGAAAGAAATAATTACGTTGCAACCATAGGTTTGAAGTAGTTCATTTTCGTTTATCCATGTTCGGCAAGGATCTTTTCTATTGGACAATTTTAATTGCACTTTTCAGTACACTTCAACTAGTGGCCCACATAAAATAAAAATAGTGCTGGTTTCCTGTTTTGGTGTTTGAAATGTGACTTGCTTATGTTTTATTATTATTATTATTATTATTATTATTATTATTATTTGGTACATGCTACAAGAAATCATTAATATCTGTCCAGAGCTTAGGACATGTGATAATGTTTTCTGTTAAAGAAAGGAAAATTCCAACCTTTGCTCGTTCACTCACACAGTCTTTGAATTACACACCGGCCACTTTACGTCAATTGGGTGACCTATCTTCTAGGCTTATAAAAAAATCGTGTATAATGAAGTCATGTAAAGATTATATTGGCCATGATAGTACAATACACTTCCATTTGTTATTTTTCTATGTTTAAAGTACTGTGTATATTAAACAGCAATAGTAATAGTTGTAAAAGCTATATTTTTCAAAACTGTAGATAATCCTTGTATGTACATGTGAAGTATTCTCAGTAAACATCAACTTCCAAGTAAATGGCTTATAAAACAAGCACATTAAATTACTTATCTAGAGCTTGTTTACGAAACTCAGCTGCAATTCCTAACTTGTTTCATTAGGAAAGTACCGTATATTTTATCGGAACAAAAAATGGGAACGGCGCTCTTAGAATGTTAAAGTTACATGAAAAATAAAAATGTTTCGCGCGTGTTTCATGTAAACAAAACAAATTACACCATAAGTCGACGAGAGATTTCGCTAATAATCCCAGTTTTTATGTACCGAATTTGTACGTACACACACACACACACACACACATACACACACACACATATATATATATATATATACACACCTGTGTTTCATAATTCTCATATTAAACTCATTTTCTACCTAGAAGAATTTTAGTGGAAACAAATCCAACAAAGGATAAAAATATCATCCTCTAGTCAACGTTGACTATGTGGCTGTCACGCATAATATTCTCCACCTGAGCCCTGAACGTCGGAGGTAGTGAAAAATCACACAACGTAATGTTGGACATGAAATAATATATTTGCCACTTCGCTCGTATTCTGCAAAAGCAGGCCAAACGCCAACCATGGGAGCAGACAGGTTGGCACTTTTCCAGGAACCAGGAGGAGAAAAATCTCACTACTGCTGACATTTCCATGGTGGGTTGAAATGAGGTAAATGGCGCCACATGAGGAAAAGAGAGAGAGAATGAAAAACGTTCCAGATAGCCTTTTATATGTAGGTCGTCCTGCTCCAGAACGAGTATTTACAGCGTATATTATGTACATATAGTACCACTAGAAAGTACGATTAAATGTGTATTCGTACATAATGATGGGCGCAATGGCCAAAAGTTTTATTTATAAGAATAAGTACTTATAATGTGATCAAAGTGGAAAAACACGAGTTTATTTGTAAAATGCTTGAAGTAATGGAAAACAGATATACATCAATCTGCTGGGTCCATGCGCTATATTTTAGAGGGTACCTTTAACATGGGCAGTAGAGGCGCAAGGGTGGGCCGAGCGGGGCCACCACCCTGGGACCCTAGTGTTGAGGGAACCCCGCTGCTGAACAGTGGGACGATATAAAAAAAATGGACAAAATCCCGAAATCCAAATTAAAAAATTAACTTGAAAACCATGTTATGTTGTAGTAAAATGTCCAATAGACACTAAACTACATTGTTTGTAATTCTTAAACACAATCATTAGTGCATGTCCGCTCAGATTTGCCCAGTTTTTCAACATTTTCGGAATGCGGTTATTTATATTTTATGTTTGCAGCAAAAATTGAGGCAAATAATTTGTTATGTACATATGGCAGGTAGAGAGCCCTTTTGAGGTATTTCAGCGCCCTAGCCATATGTAGAAAACGTCACTCTCCTCCGATTTTATTGGAGTATTATTTAATTTTAAAATATTGTATAGGATTGAATAGAGAAATATAATAATGCGCATGCCACATATCAATTTTTTTATAAATCATTCAAAAATTTATTATTACAACTACAATTGCCTGTGATTTGCATGAAAAAGTGAACGTTTTCTCAACCTGGAGAATTTTTATTTCGGCGCTTAGTACATTTCGAGATTTTTTCTTTTATATATAGTTTTCGATGTCTCCAATTTTGCGCCCACCAGCTTTGGTGTACAAGGCAAGTACCTCACCTCACTAGGACACTGATGTTAGGTTTTCTAGCTCAGCTACAGCGCAATCATATCTTATATGTAGTTGAGAGCTCTGTCCTAACGTTTTGTAATAAATGTACTATCTTGGCCAATATAATCTTTACATGACTTTATTATACACGATTTTTCTCTAAGCCTAAAAGATAGGTCACCCAACTGACGTAGAGTGGACGGTGTGTGATTCTGGAGTGTGTGAGTGAGCGAGCAAGGGTTGGAATTTTCTTTTCTTTAACAGAGAACCTTATCACATGTCCTGGATTCTGGAAAGATAGTAATGATTTCTTGTAGTATGTACCAAATAATAATAATAATAATAATAATAAAACAAGCAAGTCGCAATTCAAACATCAAAACAGGAAACCTCACATTATTTTTATTTTAGGTGGGCCACTATTTGAAGTGTATTGAAAAGTGTAATTAAAATTGTCCAATAGAAAAGATCCTTACCGAACAAGGAGAAACAAAATTGAACTTTAAAACATATGGTTGCTAGGTAATTATTTCTTTCTTAATGAATTCCATAGAACACTAAAGTTATGCATGAATAGCAAGAGAAAAGGTATGTTACTATCAGTTCTTAAAAATACTGCACGATGCTTTATATTTATACTTCATAATTTCTGATATTATGTTGTTATTTACGTTATTTTGTGTGTGCGTGCATGTGATAAACATCGAAACGAATATGCTTTTTTCCGAGCGCCGTGCCTGTATAATTTCTCGTCTATATATTATAAAATGATTTTGTATAGGTGGCCTGTGAGTTCTTAAAGTCGGACGCACGTACTGGTGCATAAACAACGAATTTACATTCTTAACGTGAGTAATGTGCTATTATGATATCTGATTGCATTAACACTGAAATGGCTATATTTCAAATCAAATCTACCCTCTAATAAACTAGATGCGTAATGCATTTATTCATTATCATTTAATGAGAAGAGGTATCAATTCAAAATATTGGCTTTTGTAAAACATCGGTATTTACATTGTCGATTCTAAGCAGCGCATACGATATTCTTAATTTCAGCTATCTCCATCAGAAATAATTCCAATTACTTACGCAACCCATTTTTCTTAGTACTGCTGTAACAAAATACTAACTCGAACATTTGATAAATAATCTAATCAGGATAAATACACTGGAAAAGACTTGAAAACAGAATCAAAGGGAAAAAGAAAGTATGAACAGATAAATCTTCATTTGCCGAACAAGGCTAAAATTTTACTGTTGTTTAAAATGGTGAAACTGTTTTCGTACTTTTAGAAGTAGCACTTTTATGGGAGCTCATAACATTAACAATTTCACTCCCTCCCTCTGAAAGAAAACTGATCAATTAGTCTTAATACTTACTTCCATGTCCAATGTATATATTTCATTTAAAACCTAAAAAAATTAGCATCATGAAAATTTGTGACCTCCTCTGCCACAATTACAGCATATTATCACCTGAAGTCCACTTTTATAATATCTACAGTTCATAAAATGTTTTGACGTACCTGCAAGATGCAAATACAACATTCACATAATATGGTTTGTCATACACATTTAACATTTTTAAACTTCACAATTGCTGAAAATGTAACAATATCAAATCCACACAATAAATAATGCAAAACATCATTACCATATTTCAATAATTCGAACACCAAATACTATACCATGCCAAAATATCTCTGATGCAATATAAGACCAATAACACTTATTGCTATAACCATCAATGACCTTCACAGTAAAAATACCGTCTAGGTTGTCTTAACCTGCTTGATCTTCTTACCGGCTCATTTTCCGTTACATGCTCAGATTTTGACAATTCCCACCAGTCATTATTTTTATTCATATGCACATTCTGATTCGCTGGTAAATGATTTCTGATTTGATCCATATGTATCAACCTTGTTCTCCCATCAATGTCCACTTCTCATATGTTAGATCCAGTTTGTCTTAACACTTGTCTTTTTATGTATCTTGGAAAACACTTTGGTAAGCTTCTTACATAAATCCAAGAGCCAATCTGAAAGTTTAACCTTTGTTTTGTACCAGATATAGTATCCATTACTGACCTTTTGTCCTTAATTTGTTCATGCAACTTGTTAAAATCTGTTTTTGGATCATATCTGAAAGTCAACTGTGCTGGCGACTTTCCCTGAAGTACATCCGAGCCCGCAAATCTGAGATCCTTTTGTATTCCTATAATTTTGTCCTTCCAATCTATTGATTGGAATGGAACTGTCCCTTTATTAAAGATTTCATTTCTTGAACTGCACGTACCGCTAACCCATTACTCTGCGGGTGGTACGGTGGTGTTTCCATAACCTTCACTCCATGTTGACGACACCAATCTGTGAAGACAGCTGATGTAATTTGGGGACCATTATCAGAAACTATGATTTGAGGGTATCCTATGTAATTGAATATATTTTGCAATTTTTTCATTGTTTTATTGTCCGTAGTCCCATGAACTAATTGTACTTGCAACCGTCTAGAATAACTATCAATCATTAATAGGAACTTCTTTGCTCCAAAATCGAAAAGATCTATATGTACCCGAGTAAATGGTATCTTATCTTTACTCCACGGTTCGTAATATTGGGACCTGCCTCTCTGATTCATAGCACAGCTATCGCACCCAGTAATTAATGCTTCTAACTCACTTCCATATTTGGCCACCAGTCATACTGTTGAAGAGTTGCTTTAGCTTTTAGCTAAACCTAAATGCTGTTTGCGAATAGATTCTAATATCTCTCTTCTAAACGTTGGTGGAATTATAAGTCGTTGTCCCCAAAATAAACACTGACTGTCAATAGATAGTTTAATTCGATTTACAAAATATTTTTTCATATTTCTAGATTGCATATCTTTCGGTAATATTTTTGGTCAAGCATCTTTAGTCCAGTTATACACCACTTTCAACAACTCATCTTGTTGAGTTTCCACAGGAATAGATTTGACAACTAACGATTGGCTATTTATACTCAAAACCTAATTTTGTGAAATATGGTCATCTCCCGAGCTTTCGTCCATTGGCAGTCTAGAAAGGCAGTCTGCAACAGGTACTTGCTTAGTATAGATTATTTTATAACTGTATCCCGAAAGAAAATGAGCCCATCTAATCAGACGAGGATGTATAGAAGAAGGTATCATTTTATCTTCTCCAAAAAATTAGTTTGACAGGCAATGAATCCGTAATAACTGTAAAACTGCGTCCATACAAATACCGATGGAACTTTTTAACCCCGTATACCAATCGTAACGCTTCTTTTCCGAAATGCTAGTAATTACGCTCCGTATTCGATAATGTCGCAGATGCATAAGCAACTGTACTCAGCTTACCGCTCGCATTTTTATTACACAATTGTATTCGAAGTCCATATGAGCTGGCATCAGTAATTAGAAAAATATCTTCTTTTGGATTGAAAACTTGGTTTCTCGTGCATTGATCAATCATTTCTATAATATGATCGAATTGATGCTGATGTTCTTCAGTCCAATTCCACTTTGAATTTTTCTGAAACAACGCATGCAACAAGTGTGTGTGTGTTGCCAGGTGTAAGATATTATTCATAAAATAGTTTACCATTCCCAGAAACTATCTTAATTGAGAAATATTATCTGGCCTGGGACACTACTTAACTGCGTCTTTATGTTTCTATAAAGGAATGTAACCAGAAGCTGATATTGAATGTCTCAGATATTCTACTTCATTGGAAAAGAACTGACACTTAGCTTGATTGATTTTAATACGTAGCTGTTTAAATTTGTGCAACACTGCACGGGTATGCTTCAAACAGTCTTGAATGCCATGCCCACCAACGATGACGTCATCAGTATATTCCTGAGAGAAACTAAGTTCACTTAAAACACTATCCATATACTGCTGGAATATGAATGGAGACGTTGAAAGATCAAAAGGAAGCCGTTTCACTTTGTACAATTCCCAAGGTGTAATGACTGATAAAAAAAACTTTTTGAAATTTTTCAGACACAGGCAATTGTTGATATGCCTGATGCAAATCTAACACCACAAATGTGCCAGCTCCTTGCAGTTTGTGTAAAATATCCTTCATGGTTGGTAAAGGGTAAAAGATCTTATCTACATTTTTATTCACCGTTACTTTATAGTCTGCGCATATTCGCAAGGCCCCCGATATTTTGGCACAATAACTATTGGCTTAGCCCATTGTGAATATTCAATATGCTCTAGAATATTTTGCTGTTGTGACTTTTCAATTGGCAATTTTACCTTATCTTCTAAACTACAAGGAATACGATAAGCTTTACGAAACACCGGAGACGCATTAGGTAATTGTTTGATGTCCACTTCATAGTTATTCACTGGTGTTTGTGCATTATCCTCAAAAACATCCTGAAATTCTTTCAACAGTTGGTATCTTAAATAATCAACATTATTACTTATAACCAATATACGAACTGGTGATGTTTCTTTGTCGCTACAAGTGAAAACTTCTCTCCAAAAAGACCAAAAAGACCTTAGGCCTGTCCGCCTTAAAATAATATATCTGAGTTCATTTTGCACAATATAAAATGGCAAATCTAATTCCTGTGAGCCAAAATGAACTCTTAATTGAACTGTACCGACTACCTCTAAATGCGTTCCATTAGCAGCATATAACTTTTCCAACGCTGTTTGAGGCTGAGTTGTTCCGGATAATGAACTATGCACCTTGTACGGTATAATATTAGTGCATGCACCTGTATCTATTTCAGATATTATTTCCTTGTTCTGAATTTTAAATGCTACTAAACATGATTTTACTTCCAAAGTTGTTATCCTTTTTACATCCGCCAAAATTTTCATTTTTGATACTCGATCATCTATAATGATTTTACGAAATGACTCAACATCAAATTGCCTATCTAATGTTACCACTTTTCTATGCACCCCTGCATATGTGCTTTTCCTCTTTTAATTCAACCACTTTGAAGATTTCAGCCAACATTCCTTAAATGCTGACCCCTTTCTACCATTCATGCAATGAAACCACTTATTAGCAATCTTTGACTTATTTTTACTCCAGTGAAATGTGAAATGGCTAATTAGACTATAAAAACGTTATATTCTAGAGCACACTTGAACGCGCTCCACTTCAAACAGTTATACAGCCTTGTTTGGTTCATGATATTTTGCGTCAGGCTTAAAGTTTGATTGTTCTTTATGATGTTACTCATTCAAGATGTTGG
>JAGDQP010004913.1:61250-81887 GCA_022664845.1 Lepisma saccharinum | reverse complement strand
TTATTCATACAGCGAAATAATATTTTATGTTATTGCCAATACTATTTTATATTGGTCAACTGCCATTCACAATTCCGGAAATTGTAACAATTTATCTAAAGACCCTAACTCGTCAGACAGTGATTATCAACTAATTATTATTTTATATGTGTAGCGTTGTCAGTGTTTAACTACCATTCACAATCCTATGATTACACCAGCCAATTCCGTACGACCACTAACGTTGGTACTTGTTTCCGCTATTCTTATAGAGCTAATAATATTCAACACGTTTATTCCATTAAAAGTATTATCCCCCTGCGTAACTAGACTGCTTGTACTACGCCCCTCCAGTCTACCTTTAGCAAAGCTGATACATGAGCTGCATCAACCTAATACAGACATACACTGTTCATGTTCCTAGTTGCAATTCTAATTACCTTCCGGTATCGTAATCCCCACCATCAAAAAGAATTCCCGGTTCAATGCATGCACGAAAAATGTTCAACAACGCATGGCTACATACCCACGGGGACTGGCAAGCATCTCACACATATACACGATCTCGTTGCTTGCTTCACTGCAATGCCATGAATACGCTAAGATCCTCCAGCCAGAACGAACGAAGGCGGAAATTGACGATCTTGACCGAAATTAATATACTATATATTACTCCGACAAACATTATCCCTTCTCTTAACATGTGCGTTCAACAATATATATTTATTTTCTTCCTTTTTCGGGTAACATACGTTCATGAACATCATTCATCTTATTCACGCTTCATTACTAGCTCTGACACATCCCTTGTCACTGGACAGACTGTTACGACCCCTTTATTCTTCAGCCTCAAAGTAACCGCCACATCTCCCATTCTTTATATTTTTCTTTTTAGAAAAACTGTCAACTTTAGTCTTCTTGGAAAAATGACAAACGACTGCGCTTCCCCCACTACGTAACACACTAGTGTATCACTATCACCATTGTAGCGGCACCGCTTTGTTCATGTCAAACTGACAGCAGTTGTCAAAAGTGACGAGATAAGCCGATTAAAAACGTCATGTAGGACCATTCATCATTTCCCAATGAATAGAAGGTAAACCCCCCACCCCCCCCCCCCCCACAGTATGGTTTTCTAAGGAACCAAAAAGCGACCCTTTTGGTGCTTCCATCTACTGTGGTCACAATGAAGGAATAAAAAGTAAAGTAATGCCTGACTTATCAATGACGTGGCCTACGTGAATGATACGGCTCAATTCCGGAAAAGCGATATAAAAGAAAATAAATAAAGAATGACAACTCATTACTCGCGTGAAGAAAAAGCACTTTGAAAAGAAACATGTAACCAATGAGTAAGAATAAAATTGATGGAAGAGGAAAAGATATTAAAAAAGGTCGAATGAAAACTAACAAAAGAATTTGGGAGCGAAAAACTAATCCAGCTACCTGCTTTTGTTCGCATCATCCATCCCCTTTTTTTCTTTTCCTTTGAACGGACTCAAGAGCTTTAACTCATTCGTTTGCTCTTTAAAGCTCTCTCTCTCTCTCTCTCTCTCTCTCAAACATAAAAGAAAGAAATTCTTAACAAAAATTTGAAGAAAGAAACTTTTCGCGGTCAAGAAGCAATTGAGTTTTCTGTCTTTAATACACCAAATATAAAAATAGTTACAAGTGAAAAGATTTTCTAAAAATAAAACCTTCGTTCTGAAGAACGGTAAATTCCGTCTAAATTCATCATATTAAAAACAACAGTATCATAGCGTGATCATCATTAACTAGAGTGTACAAAAAAATAATACAAAAAGAATGTGTGTCTATTAAAAGGAAAACTAAAAAGGGGGAGTGGGTTATTTAAATAAAATCCATATCAAAAGAATAATTAAACATCACGAATATGTATCATTTAGCGCCGTTTAAATAGCATTGTTCCAAAATTAAAGTTACAAATAACACTCTTAAGCTAAATTCATAGCATGCGAGCTGCTAACAAGAGGCAATATGTTAAGAGGCGTAACAAGAAGCCTAACAAAAGCACTAAATTCGTATATTACCAAATTCTTAGGAATTACAGGTCCCAAGGTAATCAAACAAAGTAAACACAATTAATAAATCTGTTCAGTGAGTGCATAATCGACAAAATATCCACAGGAAAACAAAGCACAGATTCAGGGAAATGACAACTAATTACACATTCGATCATTCAAATTGCAAGAACAGACCTAAAGCTGAAATGACAATAACAGTAAATACCGTGTACATTATAAGGAATACATAATGTTAATTAATGAACATTTTTACATACAACTCTAACAAATTACCATAAGCTATAAAAATTAATTTAATCAACAGGTAACAGTGTTCAATGCTCATACTTGCGAAAATAATATTTTCCAGTCAATACAGTGTTTTCATCGGTTCTTTGACAATGCAGTGTTGCGTACGTGTACGTAGGGCGGTTTATTACTAAATTTATTACATTAAATCTAGTGATTTCTTCTTAATGGAGGTTAGTATATAAATTAAATAAAATAAAGTAATCACCTTTCCTACTTTCCTCACCATTATTTTTTAGAGATGCTTCTGAACCGTTTGATAATATCTTCAGTACTGATTTATGCCGTCTGTTTCACACTTTCGCGTCTTTTTTCCCCTACTTAATGGTACAGTGTTGTCTTTTTGGCATATACTCAATCTTGAATTGAATATAGTTACATCCTCTATCGCTGAAGTAGACGGAACTATCTTTGCATGTGAATGAGTCATCGTGAATATCTAACTGACATAAACCACCGAAAAGTAATGAATAACCTAAGTCTTTAAATATGGCAGCCAATTTTGACATTTCTAAGATATGCCTATATGCATTAATACGCTATATTCAAGTACATAAAATATATATAGCCCTTGCGGGTCATTCCTTTAATTTGGTATATATACAGTTATCTAAGACATATACAGGGTAAGTCAAAATGATGTACCCGATTTCATAAATTTATTTTGTGAAATATAATGAACATATCTGAATGTAATACATGTGGTAAGAAGGGTAACTGTCAAAGTTTTTTTCAGTCACATCACAAGTGCTCTATGTGAGCACCTCGCGTAACACGACACACATCAAGCCGATAGTCTATCTCCTGCCAAACCTTGTGTAGTGTGTCACGGTCAATCTCTGCAATGACTGCTGTGATGCGGGCGCGAAGGTCACCTAATGTTGTTGGAAGTGGTGGTACGTAAACACGATCCTTTATGAAAACCCACAAAAAGAAATCACACGGGGTCAGATCGGGGGAACGAGGTGGCCAACGAATGAGAACTCGATCCTCCTGAGATGCACGGCCTATCCAGCGCTGTGGCAATGCCTCATTGAGATGATCCCGAACGCTGCCATGGTAATGCGGAGGGGCACCATCCAATTGAAGAATGAAATCTGCACTATCCTCTTCGAGCTGTGGAAGGAGCCATTGTTGCAGCATATCAAGAAAAACATGTCCTGTCACAGTAGGTTCAAGGAAGAAAAAGGGCCCATAAATCTTTTCAGGGGAAATGGCACAAAACACATTCACCTTGGGTGAATCGCGTTGGTGTTCCACAACTGCGTGGGGATTATCAGTTCCCCAGATCCTTACGTTGTGTCTATTCACATTCCCAGAAAGGTGAAACACCGCTTCATCACTGTAACGTAACCTTTCGGCGAACCCATCCTCTTCCATTAACGTGAGAAAATCAGCACAGAAAGACGCTCGAGCAGCATAATCAGTGTCTCTTAAGGCTTGTAGCAGTTGCAAGCGATAGGATTTCATTTGTAAACGTTTCCGCAGAATTCGCCATACAGTTTTCTGTGGCATTTCAAGTTCCCTCGCTGCCCGGTAGGTAGACTTCTGTGGACTCCGCACAAAACTGGCGCGGACACGTTCCACTGTCTCTTCCTCAGCTGAAGGGCGGCCAGTCGATTTTCGCTTACAGATGCAGCCCGTATCTCTGAATTTTTCATACCACGTACGAATGGTTTTTCCAGTAGGTGGGTCTCTGCCATACTTGGTACGGAAATGCCGTTGAACACTCATCACAGAATTGTTTACATGGTAATCCAGCACACAGAACGATTTCTGCTCTCCAGTCAGCGCCATTTTCGTTAACTGCTTCTAGCGCCGCGTAGCGGTAGACAATGCAACCACGCGGGACATAAACTAAACTCAACTAAACTTTGAACTTTTGCCTTTCCTTGCGCGTAGCTCACATTAAGATATGTTCATTATATTTCACAAAATAAATTTATGAAATCGGTCCATCATTTTGACTTAACCTGTATACAGTCCTTAAAGACCATTCCTTTAATTTGGCACAAGAACGAAGTTTCTAGTTTCATTATATGATGAGATTTTCCCGTTTTTTTTAATATAGCATTTTCGCGTAGACGCCATATTGAATTTCAAATTTCCTGGTTTCCACATGTCTATCCAAGATTTTTCAATCGCTTAGACATGTCTTACTTGAATCAGATAAGAAACCTAGTCCACCTCTAAATTCTTAGGGTCTTACGGCCAGGAACTGGACTATAATTGGGAAACTATTGTTTTTTTTTCTGTAGCCTAAGGCTAAAATTCAAGATGGCGCCATATTAGGAAAATGTTACCACCTGATAAGTGAACACCTCGGTGATTTTGCAAGACTAGACACCTAGGAAGTAAACGCAAGTGAGAAAATCCGTAGACATTGAGTTGCAGACGGGATCGCTATTCAGAGGCTGAATTCATTCGAACAAACTTGATATATTAGTATTAGACAGGGACGTGTTCTAAGGGTTTCTAACCTCATTAAAATGTTAAAACATTTACTGTTTCCATGGTAACGAGTGTCCATTACTTAATACACATTACAGGATTTCGTAGAATTAATTCACATAACGATGCAAAGAGAAATGATCTTTAAACTTTACGCATACTATAACATATAGAGTAAAGCAACTATTTCCAACAAACGATGGCAGCATTATCTCCGTATATGTCTAATGTATTTTTATCGTTGCACGAAATTTCAATGCTGCTCCTACAAATTCAAACCTAGAGAGTTCAGCTTTCAGGAAAGAAAGTTCATAACCAATTCAAGAGTTTGATCAATGCCGATTTTTATTTTTGTTTTTCTTCATTGTTGAACTCGTTTGTTTGTTGTGAATATCAGAATCTTTAACAATGAAGCTCTTTACTCTCTAGGCTTGACTTTGTTGAGGCAGCATTGAAGTCAACTAATTATATATGCGGATGATGTTTTGATTCTCCATTCTCCTGATGTTCACTCTGTTCTATCTTCTAGAGAATTTGAACGTGATATCATATCTACAGAACAATGGTTTAACCGATATAATCTTTATCCCTCTCCAGAAAAAGAAATATTTAACAAAACACTCCGTGGGGATCATCTCCCTCCTGCCTAATACAACTTTAGAAAAGCTACTTTCTTAGCTTATTGGATTCTTTATAGCTGGCAGTTCAATCAAACAGAAAGATATGGAAAAGTTGGAAATCTTACAACGTAAGCTTCTAAGAAGAGCATTAGGACTTATGAACAGTACCCCAACGTTAATCATACGCGTATATTCCGAGTCAGGTAAACTGTCAATAAGATTTCGTCAAGAACTTGTGTTGGTAAAATCCATACTAAAAGATGAAACTCAATCATATGACAGAACTTTTGCAAAAATTGGAGCAAAATTCTAAAAGACAAAAACGAAATAAAGCAACACAATCTAACATCTGGAAACAACTATATTCCAACTACAGAGAAGAAATTAACTCTATCATTAGTTATAGATTAACCCATTGTTTTCATTACGATTTGTAAATCAAGACAGGATCTCTACTTCAATCACAAACTTTATTAGCATGCTCCAATATTATGATAAATGGGATCTATTCAGACGGTTCCCGTACTTCTTCAGGAGTACATACAGCCATTTATACCCGAAAGACAATTATCAGAATTTAATAAGATTACTATCACCTTAATATTGCTCAGTTGGTAGATCGCTCACCTCTGGTGCTAGGGGTCGTCGGATCGATCCCTGCTCGTGCTATGTGGGCTTTGTGGTGGACAAACATTGTGTGCGTGGGTTTTCTCGGGGTGCTTCCGTTTCCTCCCACTTCCTTCATTGCACAAATTCATCCCATCATCATAAATACGGCCTGAGCCATTGTTGCCTAAAGGCCTTTAAATAAATTCAATTCAATATTTACAGCAGAAATATATGGCATATACCTAGCAGCAAAGCATGCCTTAACTTTAAAAGATACAAATATGCTTGACAGATTCTCAGGCTGCAATCAAAGCTTTAAACTCTCCAGAATAAAAGCTATTTAACATCTCACCTCATGTAATTAACACTTCGTATACTTTAAAGATCTTAACTGCATAAGGACGCAAAGTACATATAACATTTTTAAAAAAGGGCATTCTTTCTCAAAACATCACAATCACACAGACTTACTTGCCAAAAATGCCACCAAAATTACTAATATCACACAAATCCTTCTTTTCTGGACCGATTTATTAGTGAGAGGAAGGAAAATTTTTACGAACATTACATAGAATGGGAACAAAATCATCCTGTCTTTTCTACACAAAAATTAATAAGCCGTACATTCATCTAGATAAGCATAAACCTTGGTTTCACATATCTAAATCATGTCGACAAGTAATAGTACTTATTAACAGATTACGTTCACAACATAGACCAACGCCCACTTATTCAAAATTAATCTTGCAAGCACTCAAACCTGTGATTGTTTAAATGAAAATTCTATAGTAGATGCCAATCATCTCTTTTTTTTAATGTAAAAAATACAGTAGAAGTCGTAAAAATCTCTTAAGTTCTCTCTCTCAAAAAAAAAAAAAATAAAAATAAAATTCTTATCCATAATCTGTTAGTTCGTTGTTAGCCTCTCCACAAAGTCAAATAGTGTACATTTTATTAAGTTTTCTCAGAAAAAAAAAATGTCAACTATAGTTAATGCTTTTCATTTTCTACATATCGTCTTATTTATTAGAAATGTGACATTTTTATCTAATTCAGTTTGAATAAAATGCATCAGATATCTTAGTCAAAGATCAATAAAATTCCTTTCAGCAGATGTAACGTAAATTTCCGTGTCAGTGAAGAAAATATTCTGTTAATCAAAGTGAAAATATTTACCAGTCTCACCTATATTATTCATACTCATCAAAATATTAGTGAGGTAAATGAGGGAAGCAACACAACTATATTGTAATATTAAAAATAACAATAGAGCACAACAATGACATGTGAATACAGGCTAAGAAGATACTCAACTCATGAAGGATGATTTTGAAGAAAGTGAAGTTTTCTTTCATCAGAGTAATCATGGAGCCTTAAAATAGAAACAGAAACAGAAGCAGCATTGAAATTTCGTGCAACGATAAAAGTACATTAGACATATACGGAGATAGTGCTCCCATCTTTTATTGGAAATCGTTACTGCTTCACATTAACCCATCATTTTTTTTTTTCAGACATTTAAAATGGAGACAAATGATGGGCAATAATAATATTTTGGAAAGCAGCCCCAAAACAGCATAAGAATACCTATCGGGTAAACTAATATACCATTTCAGAGTGTTTGTTTTCGATGTAAATTCTGAACACCCGGGCTTTGCAACTTTTCGCCTAAATGAAGGCGTTTAAAAATAATTGTCAATTTAGTTCATTTGGTGGGTTCTAATGAGTTTTATCAGAGTCTCTTTTGAAAATTTCAGCATTATTCTTGATTTTTCTGGTATTTTTAAAAAATCTTAAAAAGGGTTGGGTTGAGGGTGTGACTCCCAAGATATTTTAATGCTTGAAAATAATTTAAAATATTTTAAGCACTCTTAGAAGTTGTGCAAAATGAAACAATTGAATGATCTCATAATACTCCTGAACAACATTTTGTATTAAATAGAAGCTGGAAACCTATTTCCAGGATTCTTTTTATTCAAAATATTATTTTAAAAAAAATGTTTTTGCATTGTTTCTAAACAAAAATTAATTGGAAAAAGTAAGTTGATCGATTACAGACTTTATTACCAATTATTATTTTTTAACTGGCTTTGAATTACAATGACATTTTAGTACTGTAAATTTTATTTATTAAGTATCAACTATTATATATCGCCAAGTTTTAATTAAATTTTTAAGCAAGATTTTTATGGTTACAATGTGAGTTGAATCTTATTTAATGAACGTTAAAATGAAACAAGAGTAACTATTAAATTAAACCAAATTTATTTTTTATAATTTAAAACGAATATTAAAATGGTAGAAAAAAAAATAAAATACAATCAATTTTCAAAAAGCGTCTTTATTGCGATATTTCATTTAGAACAGCACCATATTTACTTAAACAAGGGAGGAGTTTAAGGTTTCATCCTTGGGAGATGAAACGTTGCTTTTGTAGGAACGACGAGGGTGAAATTTTTCCTACAAAGCCAAAAGGGAGGATCAGACGACGGTCGTAAAATAAAACTTGCTTGACTCAAAGTTTTCCGATTGGTTCACAGCGTCAATAACCCTTTTGCATGGTTTCTGTGTTGATCTACGGGCGAGACCCAACCAGACATCGTTCAACAGAAACCCTCCGCCTATGTTTTCTTTTTCTTTTTTCTTGTAGAACGAAACCTTTTTTTTTTTCGAACGAAGAAAGAAACTTCTCTGTAGCTCATGCTTTGTTTGGTCCCGTCTTCTTGTTTATCAAGCCAAAAAATCTTCTTTTAAAAAAGAATGAAAGCTCGTCTTCTTTCTCTAACAGGGCAGAGGATCTGATCTATAGTCACGTTTTTCTTCACAAACATCCAATCGTTACGTTGGGATTATGATAAAATAATAATAATAATAAAAAAAAACAGCATCTCCAAAACGTGTGGGCCTTTTGTTCATCTTAGTTTTTTTTTTTTTTTTTAAGAAAAATCTTGTTTCTTTTTAACTATTCTGCTGTTCTCCACCTGCCGATCCTCAACATCATCCGCGCCGTCGTCGCTACCAAACAAAAAAGAGTATAAGATTATAATAAATAAAAAAAAAAAAAAAAAACACACGTTTGAAAGTTTTTTTTTCTTTAGTTCATCTTATATTCTCAGTGGATAAGAGAGAATCAAAACAAGTTTTCTGACTGGTTTGTCAGGTTTACATAAGGATGGTCTCATCCACGATGTGGTTGCGTGAATTTTTGAGGTCCCTCCTACATCCAATATTCTCCTATAGAAGTATTTTATACTTTATTTATGAGTATATATATATATATATATATATATATATATATATATATATATATATCCACGTGTGTGTATATATATGTATGTGAAAGACGCCCAATAAACAGGGCTATTTGATAGCAATGCAGGAGAAATTGATTATGCTCACTCCGTTGTAGCTCTTGAGAAGGGGGGGTATAAGACACGTTACTTCGTTTGAAAAATAGCTGTACTCGATATTCATCGCAACAACAGAACGACGTGACATGCTCACGTGAAGATTTATCAGTAAGATGAGTAAATTACCCGTGAGCATATTTATTGTTCGTTATGGCCTCTCTCTCTATCCCACTCGGTTTTTTGTACCATTTTTTTTTATCTTATTCTCCAAGTTTCTTTGAAGTAACGTCTGTTGTCTGCTTCTTTTTTTTGACTGTCCATTTTCATATTTGGTCGAAGTTTGTGTACAGGTGTCTAATGTCACTAGGACTATACACTACAAGCATGGATGTCTGCTTACACACATCCATCAAGGCAGTAGGTTTTGTCTCTATTGATATCACAGAAATAAAAAAAAATCGACCTGAGCCAAAGTTCTCTAAAAGCCTTAGAAATTAAATTCAAATTCAAATCGAAATAAAAATAATTTCTTCCATTTTAAACCACATTAGAAATTTTCCAGTTTGTTCAATTCTCATTTTGTGTTGAAGATTATAAATATATTTTAATATTTACAAATTGATATAACTAACTATCTGTGTATACTCAATGGTGCCATTAGTTTTCGCACAATATTAGTAGTTAAGAATTATAGTGGAAAGAGGAAAATCCACTGTTTGATTTTGCAAACTTTTCATACAAGGGAAAATAACACAGCAGAATAATTAAGTAAATGAATCGTCAGTTTACAAGTGAAACACATTACACCTAAATACATAGTTTTGAGAAAACGAAGGAAAACGAAATGGTAATTTAGTAACTAAAAGACAATAGACCTATTGGAAAAGCAAAGGTCAGAATTATTTTGTGATCCAAGATTGCAAAGTCAAGTATATAAGATTATTTTCATAATATTTATGTATTGCTATGATAACTTATAACAATGAAAAATACAAATATATGTGACTTATACTATTTCCCAAATTGTTAATAAACACGCATTTATTAACTCTCAACAATATTGTTCTTTACCAATCGAAAGATAAACACACACCTTTAGTCTAGAAAAACACATTAACTTAAAATCATATATTTTTTTTTGTTAATGTCTTTCACTTGTAAGTCGAGGAAATATAAATGTACATTAAATAAATAAGTCCGTTCGTTTCAAAATTAACACTATTGGATATTTACTGGCAAAATATCTCTGTCTCTGTTTTGAAGAAAATCTGAGCTTACAAAAAAATCTGAGCTTACAAAAATTTGATGGTCCCGTTTGCCTCTATTTACAATATTTGAGTTTGCGAGTAATGCAATTTAGTGCAAAATAGAAAATGACACTTAGCACTAATTTAAATCTTGTCATATTCACATATAGTCTCGTCCGTTACAAGTGTCCCTTCGCCTATTAAAAAAATGATCCCTAATAAATTAAGCCCGA
Source organism: Lepisma saccharinum (assembly GCA_022664845.1). Taxonomy (NCBI): domain Eukaryota; kingdom Metazoa; phylum Arthropoda; class Insecta; order Zygentoma; family Lepismatidae; genus Lepisma; species Lepisma saccharinum. The sequence continues at coordinate 71,065 of JAGDQP010004913.1, read as the reverse complement.
AACTATGACCAGGCTCACTCAGAGACCGTAACTTCTTTGGTAGAGCGTTGGGTTAGTAATTGGAAGGTCCTGAGCATGAGCCCTGCAATTGCTCATCCTGACTAAGATATTTCCTTGGCTTTTCCTCAGTCAAAATAGGCAATAGGGATAGTATCTTCAAACTATGCTATCCTCTTGCCTACCATATCCTGGCCTGAGCCAAGTTGCCTAAAGGCCACAAATAATTCAATTTAATTCAATGGACTAAGCCCTTCTCTCACGTCTTCAAGCTAAAGTCTCTCGGCGTTCACCCTTCCGAGAAAGGTGTGCGGAATATAATGAATAGAGAGTACCATCTCAGTATCATCCCTCTTTGTTCAGGTACCATCCCAGTATTTGCATGGTGAAACAAAGAAAAAACTTGAAGACTTCAGGTGCTCGAAGTCACGTACCTTCTCAGTGCCAATCTGAAATTTCCATTACTTCAAAGTTATCTGTACTACCATTTGAGATATATAGTTATTTTATTTATCGATAATGATTTAATTGATAGCAATAATTATTATAACTTATTAAGAATTGAAAAGAAAATATGTGTACCTTAAAAGTTCTCTGTTCATTGTACTTAGGTTTCCTACGTATTAATTATGTTGCATACGTATATAAGTATGTATAACCTACATTAGAATGTAAGAACTCGGCTTACAATACGGCTTGAATAAGTATTTCTCTCAGTGTGGGACAGGAACAAAATAATTTCTATATATTTCTGAATCTTTTCAGATGTTACCCCAAAATGTTTGCTTTGAGGTGTACTTTGAAGACACATTCTATTCGTTCATCTCTTTGCAATTACAATTATAGAAACAAAACGTTATTCAGTTTATGTTGGAGATTCTTGTAAATAATGTTAGTAGTTCTTGGATTGCTGACTGACAAATTTAAATTTAATACTATGAAGACTTCCGTGGCCACTATGAAAAGGGGCTCGGTGGCTGCTCTTGAGAAACGCTGGTCTATTTCTCCAGCACCTGGTTAGAATGCTGAAATACCTGAAATTTCAGGGACTCGGAAAATTAAATTCTCGAACCGATCTCGACTTTCAGGAAATTCGATACTGACTCGCAATCCTGCAAAGTCTCGAGAGTCGGGAAATCCTGAGACATCAGAATATGTCGACCACTTGGCAATTCCCAACAATTTCACATCCTGAAATTTTTCGGGAATTTCTTTCTTTCCGTCGAGCAGGATTTTTCCCCTCTTCATACCACTACTATTCCTTATCACGATGTAACTCAACAATTAAGATATCAAAAGGAAGCCTTAGTATACAACAATTAGAATTCTTTAGAATTGAATCCTCTGTTAATTTCTCCCAAGCCCTGTAATCCTTCTTCTGAAACTCCTATTTGTGTTAACACAGGACCTACAGATATTTCTGAAAGATAAAACTCCTTTTTCTCTCTGTTCATTTATTCTTCTTTAACTACTGTATTCAGGTATCCATTGTGTTATTCCGGAAGACGGACTGAGAAATTCCTGATTCCACAACAATTGAGACGATCAAGAACTCTGACATTCCGACTTTTCGGAATTCTGGCTTTCTGAAATCCTAACATTCCGGAATTCCGATTATCTGAAATTCTCACATTCCGGAAACACAAAAAAAACCATTCCGATTCCGGAATTCAGATTTGAATTTCTGAATATTCCGAAGTTTTTGAAAAATTTAAAAATAGTAGTTAGTCTCGAATACTAACATATTAAAGTCAACATTATTGTGAAAACACTAAACAAATACAATGACTATCGTAACTGAACAAATTTAAACGTTCTATGTTCTTATTGAATGCATCAGGCATCGAGAATAAAAGAATAACATCATCTACTATGGTTTTAATAGAAATAATTCAATATCGAAAAGGCATGAAGGAATAGTTTTATGTCGCTTAGATGTGGACATTATCATACTCCCATGAAAGCAAAGAAGTACTGCTTTATAATCTTCTCTTAAACACACTAATATATGGCAACTCTTGATTTATGAGTCTCAGTTCCCGTGGTCCAGTGGTTACGGTCATGATTGGCTCTAAGGGGGCACACAAGCCCCATAACCAGCTAAATTGAATAGGGTTTTCCAGAGTTTGTTTCATCCGGAAATTGACGGTAGGGTACGAGAACAAAAACCCTAACCGCTACTTTCCTCTTCCCTTCTCCAGAAGAGTGCTCGCATGAGGGACCTCCTTACTCAGACATTATCAGGGCTTGTAAAATAACAACCTTCATACATTCTTACATATTCAGAAAAAGCCGAGCTGGGCATGTGGATTGGGGCGTTAAGCCAGCGACATCAAGGTCTCGGGTTCGAATCCCGGCTGGGGCATGGATGCATGGGCGGATTTAGGAGAGAGATCCTGGGGGAAGCAATTACTTTTAAAACTATCGTTTAAAATGAAACAATTTAAAGTCATTCTGAATTGACTGGGGGACAATGCCCCCCATTCCCCCAATGCTTCCCATAAATCCGACCATGCGTGGATGTGAATTTTAACGAGCATCGCATTCATAATCGTGACAGGCCGAAGTCAAAATTACTAAAAAAAAAAAGGTCCATACATACGGTGGTGACCATACGTCCCGAATTTTCCGGAACAGTCCCGAATTTTAGGGTTGTGTCCTGCTGTCCCGAAAAAAATATAGTAGAAGTCCCGAATTTAATTAAAAAGCCATATAATTACATTTCATAAGGGCATTTGAAATACATTTCACTTTGTTTCGCTACAGTGCTCCTGAACTTTAATATTTCTGGTTGTAGTTCCTACATAGTGTTGCAACTACCTGCAAAAAAAAAACGTGGAACCACGCTATTTCAGTGTTAGAGCGCTCACCTCTGGCACGTCGGGTTCTCAGTTCGATCCCTGTTCGTGCCATATTGGTTTTGTGGTGAACGAACACTGTTTCCTCGGAGTTTTCCCGTTTCCTCTCACATTCTTCATTTCACCAATTTATCTATCATTATCCATTCGGTCTGAACCAATGTTGCCTAAAGGTGTTAAATAAAATTCAATACAACAACGCAGAGCTGAAACGGGTCAAATTTCGGACATTGTCGTCACCAGGTCTAGGATTCGGACACGATCTGACCGTCGTAGATTTAAAAAAATATATTGTGTGAATTCGTGCAGTGGCTTCCCTGGATAGATGCTTTCGTAGAAGGATATTTTCAATTATTAATTTCTGGAGTTAAGAGAAGCCATCAATTATTAACAAAGGGATGTATGAAAGCCATGTTCATTATTCAACTGAAGAATTACGAATCTTACACAGAAATGTATGAAACAAATGAGAAGAATAAATTCATTTTTTTTTGTATTCAGAAAAGTAATTTTAGAGTTTACCCAAAGAGTAAGCAAAAATGATGCCAAAACGTTTTTGTAAATTTACAGATTTTTTACAGTGTAAGACTAAGCTTGTTCGATAATGATAAAATGAATTTTATGGGCGGTAATAGCACTATGGTTTACGCCCTTCCCGATACGGGAGAAGCCCTTTATCATTGTCACGTCTAAACTTAGCTGTTACTTAACTAAAATAATAAAATCAAATAAAAGCTGAAGATGTAAAAGGTCTTCAGAAACATAAAATACTGATGTAAATGGCCAGTAGAACGATTAATAAAAACTAGAGTCTTTAGCATAACAAGTTAAAAACGTGCAGGTGGTAAATGGACCTTCACGAAATAAAACAATAATACTACATAAAACTTAACAGCTAAGGGGCATAATCATCTCGAACATACATGAATACTCTCCCACCCGTAAAAGCATCGATAAAATTCGGGTATTGACTCGGCAACTCACGAAAACGTTGCTGGAACTCAATCATAGATGTCTCCGATTTCTTTACTAAACTTGTTCGAATCCAGAGCTTCATTGCCGCATGATGTACATACTTGTATCAATGTTGTCCTTGGTGAATTTTAAATATAATTACTAATATCAAAACGTGACAGATGTTAACTGTAAACAAAATACATTATCATCATATCTTGCTATTGATAATAAACAATTAACAAAATTTATGTTATAACATTGAACAGAATTAACATACATAAATGTTAGTAGAACCATGCAGGTGAAAAAGGTAACTTAATTTTTCTTTAATAATTTAAATTCTTTACCAAATAATTCTTCAAAAGATGGCACTAGGATAGTTTGAGGAGCCGTGTCAGTATTGGTACACTTAGTTGAAAAAGAACAAATTTATTAACGAAAAAATTTAATTAATTTTCATTATGTTTAAGTTTGGTAAATTATCTTGAAATCCAAAGAATCGCTTTAAAAAAATTCACATAAAGTACATTTCTCACCAGCCTTACGTGGCACTTAAACTACCTGTTCAGTTACGACGATAAATTAAACAAAGAGAATGTGCTGTATTTGTAACTCGTGAATGGATCTTAAAACTGTTACTTTGAAATGGTATATCTTAAATGTGGTTGTCTATTATGTCTTCACCAATTCTATCTTTATGAAGAGATTTTAACAAAGTTACACAGAAAGGAAGAGAGTCAGAAGCTTTGTATAATCATTTGAATCAGTACCAAAACCCATTCGGGGTGAAGGGAAGATTGAGAATTCTACTCACAAAAGAAGTTATATCCATTTTGCATGTCACTATAGCGGAAGGGAGGATAATAATTCTCTTAATTTTATTACAAAGGAAACACTTTCGCCATAGTGACACAAAGAAAGTCACTCGCAAAATGGATATCACTTCTTTTGTGAGTAGAATTCTTGCTTTATTCTTTCCATTACCCCGAAGGGACTTTTGTACTGATATCACTTATTTTGTAAGGCTGCCTATTTAAAAAAAAAGTAAAAAAATGCATGGTCTTCATAAAAAGATCGGTTTTGGACCATAGTAGGCTAAGTATCTCGAAAACCGTAGCTCCTATTTAAAAAAAAAAGCATTTATTTACCACTACGGAGTCCGCAATTGAACCCCCCAAAAACCCCTGGTACTAACCATTTGGGGCTAAAGCAAAAAGGCAGACAGAATGATAGACACACTTTTCCATCATTTGTGAAAATTCTATAATTCGGCTAAAAAAAAAGCCACAACTTTTGAACCCCTCCACCGATTTTGACGTATATACACCGTTTGAAAGGTATCGAAGTGTAGATTACGATTCCGCAAGATTCGGCCGCCTATATGTCTATGATCTGGAGTAAGTGCTATAATCAGGAATGTGAATTTTTTATTTTTTCGAACCGCCTAGAGGGTCCCAGGGAGGTCCTATCGATCCATTTTTTTTTTTGCGTCTTAGTATGCTTAGAACACCCCCAAAACCCTGAATATATAATTCACAAGCAGAGCATGTGAATCAGTTATTTTTAGTGTATATGGAAAATCAGCTTATAAAACTAAATGGTTTCTTAAAATTGAGAAAAAAATTATTATCTGTGCATAGAGAAACTATTTTCTTAGAAATGAGATATCGGCATTCTCATTTTAATTGAAAATGAGAGAATGCTGGTTTAAAAGTAAAAGCACTGATCCTATTCTCAGATCGTTATGCTCTTATTTTGAATTAAATGAGAATAACTGATTTCTCATTTCTAAGGAAATAGTTTCGCGGTGCAGAGATAAGAACTTTTTTTTCTCTCCGTTTTAAGAAACCGTTTTATGCCATGCGCACGACTAAAATAGTTTACTAAGTTTTGCATGTCGTTCAGTAACAAAATAGTGGTCTTTTATGTTACATTAAAGTACTTTTGCATTACAATAATAGTAATAATCCCGTGCAGCATGAAAGGATGTTAAACAAATAAAACCTTTTATGAAAAGAGAGAGTAAATAACGATGTTATAAATCAATAACATTGTTCCTTAGGCGACATTAACTATCGACCATGTCCATTGACTCTGATTTAATAAGCAATCGCTTAAGGACCAAAGTGATGTATTGTAGTACTGAAGTTGTCAAACTTGACAACATAATTATATTAATTCTTCAAGGGTAATATATACGCATTAAATTGGCATGTGTTCATAATAATATAAAAGGGTATAATTCACTGACATATCATTCACGAGGAGAAAAAAAAAATATGTTTCTTTGGATTTTCTCTAACAGTAGTAAGACAACTTGTATTTTGATGAAGTAAGCAATTAATTTGTGTGCTTTCTGTTTGGTTGTTTTCAGAATTACGTAATAAATAAATGCATTATCACAACTTGTCGCTCAGATAAGATGTTTAAATGCAGACAGCAGTTATTGATGTGCACAAACCTCTCACAGGATACTCTAATTTGCATAACGAAATGTACAAGGTAACCAAAAAAGTTTTTGCCGTTCTAGAGTAGTGATAAACAAGTAGCAATTACGGTGGACGGTACGTACCTTTAGGTTTCGAAGTAAGGTCCATCAGCATCCAACACCTTCTGCCAACGTTCCTGCACCTGCACAATATCCTGGTGATAAAAGTCGGCAGTCTTCGAGGCAAAGAAGTCCGTGAGTGTGTTCTGCAGGTCTTCCTCATTGGCGAAGGATCTCCCACGGAGGTGGTTGTCGAGGGAATGAAACAGGTGGTAATCTGTTGGCGCAAGGTCTGGTGAATATGGTGCATGTCACAATGTCTTCTAGTCAAGTTGTTGAAGGGTCTCCCGGTCCTCTTTGCCACATACGGCATGGCATTGTCGTTGAGGAACAGCACACCCTTGCGATTCACCAATGTTGACTCCTTCAGCCGCAATGCACGGTGCACCCTTTGCAACTTCTGTGAGTAGAGGTCAGCAGTGATTATTTGACCAAGTGGAAGGAGCTCGTAATGCACCACTTGGCGACAAGTCCACCATACAGAGAGCATAACATTTCGTGGGTGCAGAGGTGATTTTGAGGTATAAGGAACAGGGTCACGTGGCGACAACCAATGTCTAGTACGCTTCAGAGTGTCATAGAGGACCCATTTTCGCCACTAGTGAGCAAGCGATTAAATGTGGGTGTGTTCAGGTGCCGAGTGAGCAAGGACAAACAGGCTGTTATTCCTTGTTGACTGCCTACAATGTGTCGGATACCCACTTGCTCAACCTATATGACTTCCATATCCCATGCAGGTGCAGTCTGACTGTTTCAGCGGAAACATGGATACTATTTGCAAATTCATCACACGTTAGAGCACTGCCCTCGTCGATGGCTGCTTTCAGGGCCTCGTCATCCAACACATGTGGTAGTCCACTGCGACGTTCATCAGCAAGGTTCACATCTTCCGAACGGAATTTCTGGAATCAATGCTTGGTGGTGCGTTCGTTCACGGCATTCTCACCAAATGTCTGCCATATGCAACTACTTGCAACTCACTAATCTGTGCTACCAGCCTATTTTCTGTCAAATTATCTTTTTTTAAAATTGTTTCCTTTATTTTAGACATACCAGCATCAAACTTGGCATACATATTATTTGACACAATAACAAAATATTGTGCATATTCCTGTCATCAGGAACCCCGTTTTCAGTGTTGCCAACCAGTGCCCAAAAATATATCTCATGAACAATAAGGTGTAGAGACGTGGCTGAGGTGTCGCTGGAAAGGTCTTGTCTAGAGTGGGTCAGAGCCGCCGGAACAATCTTGATTGGTGCAGTTATTAAGTGTTGCAAACCCATTTTTTAAAAAAAACAATACTTAGATGCGCCAACTTACCATAAACATTATTCGACACTCTGCACTTTGAGCTATCCCGTACCTAAGCACAGCAGTTGCCACTTGCCAGTGTTACCAGCGTATTTTAGAAAAAAAAAATAATGCTTGTGTGACTAAAACGCTATCAAGGGACAGGAACTTTTGCGATTGGTAATAGAATTGCAGCTCCAACTTGTTTATAGGTAGATATGTATTAACTACGGTTAACTTATCAGTAAATGAACAAGGACACCTTTATAGAAAGAGAGAAACAGTATTTCGCATATAGACAGCATGACTACTAACTTCCGATTTCTTTAAGATAACTATTCAATACTTTGCGAAATTTGTAAGGGAATGGCAACAGTGTAATGATTGTACCTATTTTTGTTAGCTAAGTTTATAATCTTGAGTAAAATGGTAATTTTTTTAATCAAATAAATAGGCGCTAGAGGGTAGAACCTGCTCACAGAGCGATCATCCTGATACTAACTTTGAAGTCGTTTGTATTTTGCCTAATCAAATTTGTAAATATTTGGCTTAAAAAAATAAGTTTGCGTGACGATACAGGATTTTCTATATTTATGCGTTAGGAGAAGGATTGTTTTAACATTATAGAAAGTACTCTGTACTCTGTGATGATTTTTTTATAAATACCTCCACCATTAGATGGATCTCGCAATTCCTCACAAATCCTCACAAATCGTACGGCGATTAGATCAGGCGAAGAATTCTCTGATAACATCTCAATTCGTAGAGGGGTACCCACAGGGGGCAGCTTTAAGTCCAATATTCTATTCATTATATGTTAATGATACTCCAATTTCTCCTAACAATAATACCAGTTTAGGACTTTTTGCTGATGACACTGCCTATTGGACTTCTGCGAGAACTTCGAACTCAGCTATCAAAATCTACAAAGGCCGGCAAAGACTTTTCTTAAGTGGTGCAGAGATTGGAAGCTGGAACTCAACGCCAATAAAACACAATTTATTATATTTTATCCCTCTGGAAAAGGCACGAGAAGAGACAAAAGTAAATACATTTGCATAAACAAATCTAAAATTAAGCCAAATTCAACAGCTAAGTATTTGGGAGTGACGCTGGATCAGAGATTAAATTTCAAAACACACATTTTGGACAGAAGGAAGAAAGGACTGCAGGTATTTTCGGCATTGAAAACGATATCACTATCACACACTTCTTTTGGAATTAAAACTAGAATTTACCTTTCCATCTTAAGGTCAATTATAACATACGGCCATGAACTATATAATTCAAATATTAATATGGAACACTTCAGAAAATTTGAGAGATACTGGCTGAGGGTGTCCAAAAGGCTCTGGAAAGCCGAGGAGGTACTTTACAAAGATATTAATTCCCCATCAATTATAGAATATATGGATTTATGCAAGGAAAGATATGCTAATGCAATCAAAGACAAGAAATTTGCCATCATAAACTTTCCGAAGCAACTTGACATGAAAATAATACGCCATCAAATCTCACTCCAAGAAAGAGTTAACTAACTTAGAAATACACAGTGAACGAAATAGCTTGACATCAGATCATTTATACTAAGCACAAAAATATTAAGGCCTGGAAACCGAGTAACATCTCTATTGAAAACTGGATACAAAGTAAACTGTCTGCATCTTTTATATCATAATTTAAATCAACAATCCTAAATCCCAAATATCCTTTCTTTCTGACAATTTATCAACATGCACGGCAGTGCATGAGCCAAGTTCTTCACGTCAGAAAACGTTAGCACTGCCAGAAGCATGTTATACAGGAACAAGAGTTTATGGCAAAATCGACGATTTGGGGGCCCCGTAAGAAAAAAGATGTTAAAGATAGGAATATGAGCTTTTGCCGTTAAGGAGATATGGTAAATATGTGCAGATGTACAAAATTTCATATTCGTATCTCAAACTATGTTCTAGTTGTGGACCCCTGAAATTGCACATTTTAGGCTAACTGACTCACTCACTCACTCACTCACTCACTCACTGACTGACTCACTCATCATATTGTTTAGGGTGTTCGGAGTAAGCTAGAAACATGAAATTTGGTATGAAGGTAGAGGATGATAAGTAGATAAAGGAAAAATTCCGACATTTTGAAAAGGTCGCCATCTTGGATTCAAAATGGC
>JAGDQP010004913.1:1946-56250 GCA_022664845.1 Lepisma saccharinum | reverse complement strand
AGTTCCTTGGTGACAGCATGTAACAGGAACAAAGGAACTTGGCGCGAAGTGGCAAGGTTCATGATCCTCAAGCTATAAGGGTGGTGGGGATCCTAAAACCCACTACGTCCACCGCCACCAACCTTAAGGCTGTTGCCAGCTCGCGCCAAGTTCCTTTGTTCCTGTTACATGCTGTCACCAAGGAACTTGGCTCATCCGTCTCCCATTTCACACCTTTTTAGGGCTAAAGAACTTGGCTCCACTTTTTGCACCTCTGGTGTTTTTGTTCGGATAGACAGACTACTCTAACAAGATTATATCTTATTAGAATGTAATGAACATAATATAAAAGTGGAATCCTGTCAAATTTTATTATAATTATAAAACTTATTTTTCCTATTCACATGATTGTTTTCCTGGAGGCTTGTTTGGTGGGTGCCGTGTGGTTCTGGTGCGGGGTCTGGTTCTCTTTTATTCATTCCAACTTATTCCAATTTCAAACAATAAATTCATTTTTCTCTAAGGACGAAAGTGGCCGGAAAGGCCAGAAGTCCTGCCTAGGTGGCCCTGCGGGCCAAAAGGCAAGTTACATGTAGCAGCAGCCACGCAATCTAGATGCATGGTAATTTTCAGTAACTTGACTGATAAAAAACAGTATTAAGTTTTTCTGGAATACGGTGGCGAAAAGGAAAAAAAAAACGGGACTCGAACACGTGTCGTTCGGGGACGCCCAGCGTCATACAGACTGGATAAAACTGTAAGACATAAATAAACACGAGAATATAACAGTATAGAGGGTCTAAAATGCGTTCTTTGAACTCCAAAGGCATAAACTAAGTTACTCCAACGAATTACGGCCCAGTTTAATCGATTTGTCTATTAAAGATCGGAATTTAATTAGTTTATTTCCCACTTCTGCAACAATAAGAAATGGCGGCAGCGAACATTTTTACCAGGATGCGACGTATAGTTGCTGTAGAAAACCGATTTCTCCTTCTGATCATGGTAAATCATCTTCAAGTTGAAAAATGAGAATTTACAGCTTTTCAGGAGTAACTTTCACAAAATATTTGAACGGTGTATGATCCCACTGATGGAAGAACATATTCAAATATTATTTTTTGGAATTGGTCCAATTGGAGACTTTGTGCGGTACAAGCAGGAATTCTCCTACCCCCACCCAACATTTCTTAGTTACCTTTCTCCCTAATGTTCATTACCTACTGTACTCCTGGAAAGATACTAGATTTGGTACAGCCATATTGAATACAGGGACTCTCCCTCTACATGGTTCAACTATGTACAAACTAAATGCCACCCTTAAATAATTTGGAGTACCCCATACAAGATAAGGCTTCGGAAAACCCTAGTGCAGTGTAGTTCTGATATTTATTACAAAAATGTATTCATCACTGCTCCTAAAATTATATTTATTTCACATAGGAATAGGTATTTTAGAAATTTAAGACTCCCGAGACCTCTCGGGAATACGTACTCTTCTGGCTTCGTCCCTGACTCATTACGAAGTTCAGTCTCCATTGTATTAAATTTAGCTGTGTCTATACTCTGTGCTTACGTTTGAGACAACATGGAATCTAAATTATACTAACTTTCGATCGACTTTTCGCATCTATCTAGCGAAAACAGTCATAAGTGTTTCGTGCGCAACATTGCTCAGTCGATTAAGATATGTGAGGCGGGCCGAATCCGATTTCCACTCACATTAACTTTCTTCTCGTTTTCTATGCTAAACAAACTGCTTATGGATACAATTAGACTTTTTTAAAAAAATCATATTTTTTGGTGATTATGGAAATTTCTGTTTTCTTTTTATTTTGTGATTATTTTTTTTTTAAAATGTAAGCAAGTAGTGCACAGAAAGTGATGAAATAATGCACAAAATGTTATAAAATATTGATTTGAACAGGCTATCAGAAAGTGATTAATAAGCTTGTACTGTGCGTATTCACAAAATGTTTATATTCTGAACACTTTTTGAACTTTATCTTTCACTCACTTCTACTGGACATTATTTTGACACTTCTCTATACATATTTTGATACATTGTGTACACTATTTGAGCATATTAAAGCTACGAGAAGTATTCTCAAGACTGCTATAAAGGTTTACAGAAAATGCATTTTCTTTTATACTCCAGAATACTTGATCAGCCAACTGACTTTAAAAAATGGCGAATCCTCTTCTTATATCTCCAGTGGGACACGAAATTCAGCATGAAACTTCAAATGAACACTCCTGTAGTACTGCGTTTCAGAGTTTCTCGGAACACGAGTTACAGGGCTTCAAAGTTCTCGAAAATTTGTTCTGAACGCCTAAAGGGTAGACAACAGTTCATACATATGAGCAGTTCTGTTGCCTATCGGGCCATGTCCATTCTTGTTGGAAACAGGGATTATCGATTTAAATTGATCTGAAAGTTATAATCCTTTCAGCTGACGAACGGGTTTAGATCTCGTTCAACTTACTGAAGGTTTAATCTGACCATCTGTCTTGGCAACTCATGACTCTGATGGATTAAACCACAGATATGAGCTCAGAAATTTCGTTCCTGTAAAATTTGTTGAAGTGGACTTGGGCTGATAGGCAACTGAACGGCCATATGTGTTGAAGTTATTCATTTCCCTTTCACTTTTATATAAAAGGTTGCACTGAAGATAATTTAAATGTTAGTTTAAAGTTATTGACGAAGTTGACGTGTTAAATAATTGATCTGATCCCTACAAAAAACGAATATTATATAAATACAGGGTGGCCCAAAGGAAACTTCCCATCCCGTTAATTTTATAACCAATTGAATTTCCAGGAGGAATCTTGACACACGTCTCTTTTTTTTTTAATTTAAGGGATTCGAACCCACGTGCTTCCCCTTCCCAACGCGTAATGCTGATCTGAAATTCGCGGCATTAACCTATGCATCAGAAGGATTGGGTGCTATTGGATCACAAAACATGAGAAAGCACGTTTAAATTTATCACAGGGATGTTTCCAGGAATTCATAGTAATGACGGCAGTTCGAGCGCTCATAGCGTTAAATAGTGTAAAATATTTCCTCATCTACCAAGTTTTACTTTAAATTGTTAGTATCAATAGTTCCTATAGACACAGGTAAACAAGTTTCATTTTCGTGACTCGTGGAATTTGAAAAGTAAGGTGATATGCAGACAAAATTACATATTATCTATCATCTCCTCAGAACTACAATATATGAAAAAGATATGGTCTGTTAATATTTGAAGTTTAGCTATTAGTATTGCAGATATCATTAAGTTAGTACAAGTTCTACTCAATAGGTTAGGTTAGTTTCAAGATTGCAATACCTACAATCTTAGTAGAGTACTGTTAGTAAAGTATAGCCGAGCGATGAATATACTTCACAATGACCATATCTATGGTTCTTGGTTTGGAATCACAGTTATATAAAACCAGCAATATATTTAACATACAACTAGGGTATACAAATGCATATTCACTTTGTATTAGCGGGAATAGAATCATTTGATTACATTAATAAGCACTAAACTATATTATCTTTAATCTAAAATGACACATTATCCATCACTAATTCCCCAATCACTATCACCAGCAGGTTAAATGTAATTAGAATACACTGTTACAATGGTATGATTATTAAAATTAATACAAAATTTTACTTTACATTTTAAAGTAAAAGAAGCAATTACTACAGTTCACTTTCATGTGTACAAAATGCAAAATCAGATGCAGAATAGCCGAAATTGTTCTAAAAAAGTACTGGACATGCAAATAAGGACAAATGATAGTAACGTAAGTTTGAGGAGCATGGGCTGTCAAGAAGAAGTGCGCCATCTATGAGCAGGAAATTGAAACAACATGAAATTATGGCAAGATAATTAAAACTTATTGGGAAGATTTATCTAAACTTTAACGCAATACCGAAGGCAGTAAATCGAACTAGAAAATTGCCATACGGCAGCGACGAGAGCGAAGACTGAACTGAGCGAAAGGAAAATAGGTCACTGGAGGGGGAAAAAAGTGAAACATAGCACATGTTGGAATAGACCCTAAGAAGAATCTAGCTTGAAAGAATGAACAAGGAAAGAAGAAATGACAGGTACAAGTGAAAAACGAAGTAGAGCAAATCTGAGTTAGCTCAGTTGAATATAGAATGGATTTATACTTTTACAGTAACAGAACCAAATTCGGTAAAAACTGGAAGAAAGAGCAAAATGGATTAGAGTAAATTCTAGTACAAGGTAATTTATATGAGTAATTTTCTGTTAATTTTGAGTGAAGAGAAATAGATCAGAAAGATGTTTAAAAAAACGTAAATAAGAAAATTGGGACAAGAATAAATTAAATAAAACCAACAGGGATGGCAGGGCACCAGAAAAATCCGGAAGAGATCCGAGAAAAAAAAATCGCTTCCTTGTACGACTTTCGGGAAATTTTGTACCGACTTTTGGCTATGTCCGAAACCTCGGGAAATCCACTGTACCTCTGAAAGTCATGAAAACTCGAGAAATACCAAAAGATCCGGAAGTACCCGATATTCAAGTCGTAAAACTTTCGTAAACTTTATATTTAATAGGCCAGTCTAGTTACTTTTGTCTTCGTCTCATCACGATTCGACCCTTTACACCTAATTAAAATCCAGAAACAACCATGCAACCTCCGGGATTCGAATCGCTGGCCTCACGCCTTTGATCGCACAGCTACCTAAGTCGTCCCTGTATCTGACACTCTCGAACTGTATAAAAATATAAATTAAAAAGTAACTTTCAGGCTTGAAATGTATTATTAGAAGATTTTTGTGCTGTTGGAATGAAAACAAAAAAACATGCTTCTACATATCATGAGCTGAGAATTATAAGGTTCTATCTAACATTAAAATCCTATGTAGTTGAGAACCTTATAATTCTCAGTCGACAATATATTTAACTTACGTTCAAAGCAATAAGTACGTATGTATGATTTCCTGTATTTTCCCCTTACATACGTAACTCCGGATATAAAATTTCTTTGTGTGACCAATCTTGATTTCAAACCTCGAAATTTCACGATTTCGTTTTAATTTTTTCTGTCTGCAGAAAATGTTTTCTTTCCAAATACCCACAGAGCAACAACAGTTTCCAGTTAACATTTCGAAAAAAAAAAAAAGTCTTATAAGGAGATCGGAAAAGAATGTTCCACGGCTTCGTACCATAATATTTAGGTAAAAATTGGAATCATATTTCGTTCTCTTTCTTATATCATCATATTTAAATATTGGAATGCAGATCTATAAAGAATTGTTGTAAAAAAAAAACCTGAAACGTAAATGAAGCTCGAAAACTGTTTGAAAATGATACCCAAACAGACCTTCCAAAGCACGTATTGGTAAAAACTTTGAAACTGCTTGAGGTTACAGCGTAATGTAGAAAAAACTCATATTAGGAACATTTTGAGTACCTTCAACGTCATTAAATTAAATGTGCCGCAGAACATAGAAAATGGCATCCTTTTCGGTAAGGAAAAGAAAAAAGTATGAAGTCGGAAAACATCTTATCAGAATTTGAGGGCAATCAAAAAATCCTGGGGACGATCCCAGCGGCCGCCAATCCTGATCAAGGTTTCTCTAGATTTTTTTTTCTCGCTCACGCCAGACTAATGGTAAGATGGTATCTTCAAACTAGGTCCTGAACAACTTTCCACATCGCCTTTTCCTACCCTACCCTATAGTTCAGTTCATACGAAATTAAATTCCGAAATTGTCGAAAATTTCCTATAAAATTAGTATAATTGGTAAAGCTTTTCGGAATATTGAAAATTTTAACAGAAAACTGAACATACTAAAATTTTGGAAAAAGCCTTTTTATTTCGAACGCAGAAAGAATGAAAAATGAACATAGTTATAGCAAATAAGTTTCTTAATGATTTCACGGAAATGAAGGAATATTTTGAATCCTTGCGAGACATAGTTAAGATTAGGTACATATAACATAGATGCTAGATCAGTCAGACAACTAAAGATAGATGATAAGCCTAAGGAATGTAAAAATCAAACAAATACGAAGAAGAAACACGATCAGAATAATAACTTTGTGATGATTGTAGGGAGTTTTATTGCCAACAAAAAGACAAAAGATTCTGGGTTAAGTGTGTGGAATGCAATATATATCCATGAGAACTGTGACCCAGGGAAGTGTGTGACAGCAATTGGGCTATGGTAAGAGTGTGAGGAAGGTCGTGCAATGTTTGATGATGTATGTTGATTAATTTCTTTATGTTTTCTTTTTAATTTTATGTTAAAAACTTATTATTGAACTGTATTTTTCTATTTTGTAATAGTGGAATTTGTAAGTGGCGATATTACCTTCAGGTGCTTGCAATATCGACAGTTTGTCTAATGTAACATAATAATAATAATAAACTGTAGGTTCTTCCTAATATTAGAATTTCTTTCACAAGGTCCTATGTAGTTGATGTATTAGTTATTTTTTCTCAATGACTGAAAACGAATGAGTAATTTTAAATATTCTGAATTGGTGACGATATTCGCTTCTTTTGCCCTATACTATACTTTGGGTATTTAGGAATGCCCTGTACATTGTTGCGCTGGCAGCTATCTTATTTAAATATATTTTTAAACACTCTAAAACTACAAAAGACATGTTCTACTGAAGGAAACATAAAATTATCTACTAATCACTAAACATAGCATGTTAAGTGGCTTTCTCAACCGGAGGTAGTTACTTTATCAGTAACATTGAACTTGTCTTCTTTTAAAACACAAACAAGCGTATGTTTGTGCATTTTATTCAGTAAATAACTTTATTATATGTTCATGTACGTACAAAATGATCTTTAAAGAGGTGCAAATATCTCCTATTACCACTTATAATACACGATGCAAGACGGAAGAAAAAAAAATGACTTTAGGAAATAACACTATTCTATCTAATGGTACTATCATCACAGGCGGACAAGTTTGTCCAAAACAAATGATCACCGATTTATGTAATGTCCCAATTTAAGAAAAAAAAAAAAGCTGACTACAATAAATGAGTATAATTTGTTAAAGGGAACAACTGTACTCAGCTTGAATAAATAGGGTTATTTTCGTAATTTCACTTAACTTGGTGTCCTCTATAACGATCAACGTGCATATTCATTATTTTCTATAAAAGCTGACTTCTTTCCTTTTTCCCTTCAATGTCTTTTCTAAAAGATCTTCCATGTTCAAGTGTGTGTGTGTGTGTGTGTGTGTGTGTGTGTGTGCGGTCGGACAGATTGCATGAAATTACACTACTGAATAGTCAATAAACTGTAATTTACCTTGTAATTAGGATGAAAAAGAAAATAAATATTATATATAGTTGAAAGCCAAACTAACCTCTAGAAGAAAATAGAGTATGATTTCTTATTTGGTGAAGGAGAAAGGTACGTATTTTGTATATTTGTATAGAATACAGTCGTTCTTATTGGGACGAATGTGTTTTGTCGTATAGATCGTTGTTATCCTTGCAGAGTTTTTTTTTTAACACAGATTATATACATGGTGAACAAAGAAATTTACGCAGCCCAAAATTTTGTACGGTATGGTAATCCTGATCAAATATTCAATGTACATTAAGGAAAAAAAAAACATTTATTTTGTTCAGATTGTCGTGTTATTTACTTCAGTGTTACCAATTCCAACTTTATTTGGGAATCCAGATTTTTCCATGGGACATTTTCTATTAAACCTGAGTGTACATCGTTAAAACATAAATTTTATGTACTTTTTAAACTGTAAGATTCGCGCAGTTGCGTAGAAGAGAATGCGCGTAGGAATAAGATAACATTCGATAATAAAATTCTTGTTATTATCCAAAATATTATAAACTATTATATTACAAAAATGAATTAGCTAAATTAGCCTGAATATTCCTATCAAATGTTTAATTTCTTACTCCTGATGGTAATATAATAATTTAATGAACACCCGGTGTAAAAACTGAACACCCTTCACAATATTCTTTCCTCCGTTAGTACTGGGCCAGGACCAAACATGACACCAAAATCTAGCCCGAATTTATAATTAACTTACCTTATGTGAATACGCAATCTCTCCTCTCATTGTATTAAGTGAATGTTCTGCGCAACCTCTCCTACTTCATGCTTGCGCAACTATTCTCATTTAAGAGAGGAGATTGCGCACCATAATGCATAGTTGAATTACGGCAAACATATATATTGTTAGAAACTGACCTAGGATACAATATAGTATTATTGTGGTAACTATAACTATAGTTTACCACAACAATACTGTATGGTACGACATTGTCTTTATAACTATATGCATAGTTACTACAAGAATACTGTATGGTACGACATTGTCTTTATAACTATATGCATAGTTACTACAACAATATTGTATGGTACGACATTGTCTTTATAACTATATGCATAGTTACTACAACAATACTCTATGATACGACATTGTCTTTACAACTATGTGTAAAAGTTACCACAACAATACTTTATGGTATCCTAGATCAATTTCTAACAATATATATATTTGTCGTAATTCAGCTATGCATTATTGCATAATTGGCTATAATGCTACAAAACATCTTCTTAATTTAACTCGAAACAGGAATTTTACCATTAAATATTGTTCACAGTAGTCTATTGTAACCATGACAATACACCTAACCACGTGTATTGTCATAATGACAATGCACGATTAGCGAGACTTGTATTGTTAACCCGTAGTATTGTTGTCCCAATTTCTACTATGACAAATATAATTTTATTGTTACTCCAACCATATGAATTTATTGGTACGATATTTTATTGTTGTTGTGACCATATGTAATGCTCCAAGATCATCTTATGTAAGTGACGTATACACTGGACTCATATGCCTCAATTGGTGTACCATTCATAAACAATAACATGCTATATTTTACACTCACCTTTAAAATTTTCAAGTAAATCCCCAAAAGATATTAACTTTTCCTCATCATCGTTAGCTACTTCTCATACAATCTTGTAATTTCCCTCGATCCGAACAAAGATGGCTTCCAACAATACAAGCACACAGTGTCCCACGTAAAAGTATAGTTCTAGTGACTATGCTTCTTTCATTTTCATTATCCAGGCCTGAGCCTAAGATGCCTGAAGGTCTTAAAATATGACAATGTTGTTTTTGAAAGATTTTTATATAATTTATTCTATTCTTTTATGAGTTTAATCAACTTTTGAGACAACTTACTATTAAGCACTTACAAAGTTGTGTACTCGAAGATTTTTTTTTTGTCGTTGAACAAAAAGGTACATAAGAAAACAAAGAAGCCTGCAGTTTTACCGAATTATGAGGCGCCTGTGGCGAAAATAAAATTTCAAAATGGAGCTGCGGACACCTTAGATTTCGGACTCATAAATTTTTAATGGTCGATTTCTGTGTTGTACGCAGTTCCAAGTCAATTGGGTAAATTAAGTAAAACATTGATCACAAGATTTGAACAGGACAAAAGGATGAACTCTGTGTTATTATTTGATTTTTTGAAATATTGTTACCATTTAACCCTTTCTTCGGTTGCAGGCTTAGGATTACTTTCCGGAGGATTACGTAATATTAGGCAGACTATGGGCTTGATTCATTTTTCATATTTATATTAATATTCATCTATGAAATAATAAGAGAATCTTCTTATTCTTGGTTGTTCATCGATTTTAATTATCTTCATGTTTTGGGTAGTTGATCTAGTTTTATTCTTGAAGCAATTTGAAGGTGATGATGATTGAGAATGCAGTGTCCAGTCGCCAAAACCTACAAGAATCTGTTAAGCATACAGTTGAAAATTAACCTCCTTCACGCGGTGACTCACGAATGATGAGATATATTATGGAACATTTCTTAATAGTGTAACTATACTAGAAGCACTATAATATAATTAGGTGTTGCATGCTCTATTTCGATGGTGCATCATTAGAGAAGTCCTGCTGCAATATGTAAAGAATTATGGCATCATATGTATATTGGCACTTGAGGAATTTCGTATGAAGTTGCTCAAGGTGTCCTGAAGTCGATACATTCATAGAGGAGGATTATCATTGGTAATGATAATCTAAAGGCTAAGCGAAATGCATGATGTTCCATAAAAGCAAGTTTTTCGTAGAATTTTGGAGGCGCTGATATCCAGACAACGTGTCCATGAGTTAATGTCGGTCATATGAATATTTTAAATGTGTTAAGCAGCGTGTTCGACTCTAGTACTCATGTATTTCCCATTAGCTGTTTCAGGAGTTGAGTCACCTTTTTTAGCTTTAGCGGAGTGTTTCACCACTCCCAAATACGTTACAGTTTTTGATGGCCGTATACGAACTCCTCGTACTGTGATGTTGATTTTGCGTGGATTGGTTGTGTGCAATACTGGCGTTTGGGTGGGGGAAATACAACGGTTTGAGTTTTTCCAGGATTTATGGTTAGTTTCCATGGACTGCATCATTTCACGTAACAATCAATTGTAGTTTGTCTGTTTATGCGTTGTATATTGCAGTGACTAATGCTCTGAAATACTTGTATATTAGCAAGTAGTTTAGGGAGATGAGCCACATGCAAGAGATATCGTACAGAAACAGATTCTTGTAGAACCCCAGTTTTAAGATAGATAGGATGTGATAATGTGATGGAGCTATTTCAGACTAGGAAAGAGCGAATATAGCAAATCTAACACTGCCAGTAAAAGCGAATGTAGTTTGTGCAGAAGACCGGCGTGCCATACTTAGTCAAATGCTTTCTTTAAATCAAATGCTAATAGACAGGAAGATAATAACTTATTGAACTGGTTAGAAATTGAAGTTGTTTAACGTAGAAGTTGGGTCTGAAGGCTGTAATGTGACTTGAAATCAACTTGGTATATTGGAAGAAAGTTATGTTCTTTGAGATATTCGTGTAAGCGACAGAGACTACGATTTTCTCAAGTATTTTACTGAGTGCGGAAGTGAGTTGTGTGGGTCGACATGAAATGAGCTCACTGGGACATTCGTTCGGTTTCGGGAAATGTTGAACTTACTGAGATCTCCCAATCAATGGAGAAATCTTGTTGGAGAAGTATGTGAAACCGAACAAACGGATCACACATGAAACTTACTTCAAATCGTCCCATACAACTGATTTTGATTGTAATATTGTATAATAGTTGCAAAAGTCCTGGTTTAGTTATAGTTTCTACATTATTTACTTCTGCCATAGAGCAGTGGAAACGACTCAAACGCTACGTTTTCCTGTATATAGCCATGAAAGATACTACAATGTGTACAAAATATAAAAAAACAGGACTTAAGGTGAAAATTCTGATATGATCCCTAAGTGCGCACAGCCTGTGTTTAAGTCGTAGTTGCATCTTCTCTTTTATAATACGCAATACACTTCCAATTACGTGATTTTATGGGTTGCAGTGTTTAATCTGCTGCAAAATCAGGGGTGATGTGAGTCAAAGGATACAATATACAAGTCCATATTCATCATTCTAAGCACTAAAAAAGCAGTGCAAATCGTGTTTTTTAAAATTCCCTTACATAGTAAATAAGACAAGGAGTAATTATTATTGAGATTAAAACGAGGGATATTGCATATTGTGCAACTCAACAATTTCCGTAACACAAAAATAGTCAATAAGGTTTTTTGATATGACCTCCCTGTTAATGCACACAGATTATATGAACAAGCCCAGGGAGGGTTTTCTATCTTTACCAAAAACCTCATCATTTTTTTTCTGTTAGGGAATTGCTTCAGTAGCACAACAAGCAGAAAATCATACTTAAGTCTCAATAGTAACTACTCCTTGTCTCATGTAGTATGCAATGGAGAATTTAACTATTTTTCTCGTGCGTAGAATAACGAATCTAATGCAAAATAAAAGCGTGATGTGAGTGGGAAGAGCCTCATAGTTACTTATATATTGTTCCCTTTGACTCACATCACCCCCTGATTTTGCAGCAGATTGAGCTCTCTAAAAACCAGAAAGCGATTAAGATCACGCAATTGGAATCATTGCCTATTATACAAGAGAAGGACTAACTGCTATCACGACTTCAACATACACATAGGGATCGCATTAGAACTTCCTCATTAGATCCTATTTTTGGTATTTTGTATGTAGTTCACTACCTTTCATGGCTAGACCTATAGAAAACTAAGCGTAACTTTTTCAGTCGTTTCCACTGCTCTATGACAGAATCAGCTAATGTAAAGAATTAATTTATTGGAATAGAACACTGAAATTGAAAATCACAACCAGATTTTAGTAGGTAGTTTTTATTCAATTTTGGTATGTGTCTGAACGTAATGTTTTCTAGCGGCAACATTTGAACGTAATGTTTTCTTTTGTTAGATAAGCATTTGTGGACATTAAATATGCCTACAAACCATTTTGCGAACAACGAGAAGACAGTAAGCGGTGGAGGAACACAAAGAGAAACAAGAAGATACAATAAAAAGAAAACAAAGAAAGAGAACGTATAAACTAAAGAGAAACAGAGACAGAAAAAGAGGAAGAAAGAGTAAAGAGAAAGAGGAATGGGTGTATAACCACTTGTTATGATATTCCCTGATAATTACATACTCTATGTATGGAATGAAGGATAGGAAAATGAAGGACCGGGGATTTCAGTACCAGACCATTTTAATACGAAGCATGATTATACGTCATTTACGATAGCACTGTAGATCCTTATTATTTTTATTTTTTGGCTCTTCTCAGTCGAAGCAATTTAGTTGAGGTAGAGAAAAAAAAATGTCGTAATATTGTATAAAAAGAAAAATAATAATGATGAAAGAACAGAGGGATAAGGTTAAATGGGTTGTATTCAGTATTCTCCCCTCCCCCATACCTCTAATTTCCTGAGCACTTTCCAGACCCCATTTATTAAAACTAGTAAGGGGAGATGGGAAGACAGTGAGTTCTGTTTTGGACGCTATGGCTGATTACGTATGTTGGTACGGCTTTAAAAAAAATAACTCGCACATTTTCAGAAAATTACCATGAGGTGATTGTAAGATACAATGTGGTGCGTTGAGTTAGGGGAAAATTACTTGTATTATTATAAATTCTGTGTTGTAATATATATATTCTGTGTTGCTTTGCCCCGTCCTTCTAAGTAAAACAGAATAGATTAGTTTGTTATTAAATCTCACGCTGTTTTACTAATCGAAAAACACTATTATATAAATTATTAATAATGTCACAAAGAACGTCAAGTTCAACCATTCATGAATACATTGTCTGTGACTTTTAATTTGTCTCTAACAACCTGTATCAGAAACTTCAATGTGACTGATATATAATGACAATTTTCTATCAGAATTGGATTTCCTCCAAAATTTAAGGAATATGTGATTGATAGTGTTGACCACGAGACGAGACAGAACTGTTGTTGGACATCTTTCCAAGACGAGACACTTTCTGGACAATTTTTGAGACGTGACAGCCTCAATTTCGTCTCATGGGCAAAACTAGTGATTCGTTATTAATATTCTTCATCGTGTCTTCTTCAGTTTAAAATAGTAGTTTACAACATGGGTGTGTGTGGAAGACTAGCAAGAGGGGCGCAAGTTTAGGAAAGAAAGAACAAAACCTTTTAAAAAATGGATAATGAAAGGTGATGATGATAATGTTGATTGTTCTGTGCTGAGGCAAGCCTACCTCTCGAAGGTCCTCGGGCAAGGTGAAGCGATGGTGTTTTGTCATTACCTTCCAGCTGGTGAATACGATATCCTAAGTACAGGACCTATAGTTTACACCCGGTGCATCTATAGATTCTATATAGTTTGAGCTAATATAAACATTTTCGGATAAAATCTTCGGGAATAGTAAGTAAAAATATTCAAGTGCTTCAACAGTATGAACAATATTGTTTAGAACGTATTGACTCAAAATATCTCAGGAATTGACGGAGGAAGACTAAGGGTCTTTTTTTTTTCCTTAAAAAATATTTTTCTTCAGTTTAGTTCAATTTCGCATTATAGTTAATTATTGTTGACTTTTTAACTTATGGATGATGCATTCACCTATGATTTTTTTGTAAAGTTACATCTAAGAACAATCGCGAATCGGGCATTCTTTCGAATCGTGCCTACTATAATTTCCAGAAATATTGACTGTTCCTCATGAACTCCCTGAATGTCCCTTGAAAGCCATTTTTTGTGCATTTTTTTTGTTAGTATACACACATTAAGTATTGTGTAAAAGGAATCTCTATCACCCATATCCATCTGTATGCAATCCAAAAAACAAAAACACTTGACACTCTCTTATTTCAGAAGCGGAAAGGAAAATTAGTAAAAAAAAAAATCATGCTTTTATGATATATCCTGAAGATAGCCGCCAGTAAGGTTATATACAAAAGAGGTCACGAACAGAATTAAATAAGACATTTTTTTTTCTTTTTAACAAATCGGTTACCATATACATGTGTTATGGTTCGAAAGTTACTATCATAGAAATTTGAATCAACCATCTCCAAACAGCCTGTGCTTTTGCTTTTTCATGTTTTTTATGTGTTGTCCCTACTGTTTGGTTCAGTTGTCCAAACATTCCATTCGAGAATACTTGGAGAAAAATGCCATGCAACAACCTCCAGCATGCTTTGAAGGATTAGTGTTTGTCGTCGATTTTCGCAGTGTATACCAGTTATTTAAGATGATCCTACAGACAAAATGGTAGTGATGTGACTTCGAGTGATCTGGGTGGACATTCTACAGGACCACAGAGGCAAATCCAAGTACAAGGAAATTGAGCATCAAGCCATTGACGAAAATTTCGTGCGTAGTATGGTGAAGCCCCATCTTGTTGCAAATAACAGAGTAAACTATCATCTGAGGCCCGACTACTGTTTCATTGAGCATTTCGAAGTAGTGTTGAGCTTTGAGAATATTTTCGAAGAATATGGGTGCGATGATACCGGTGCCCTATATTCCACACCACACCATAACAACATCAAACACGGTTTTGGATAGTTCTGTCTAGTGAGGACTGCTGTCACTCTAATACCTGTAGCTATGAGGTTTAACCCCATCGCTGACGTACAAATTAACCTTTAAAGAATCAATTTCTTATCATTTCAGAGTTGTAGAGGGAGTGAAAGTTAAGTGTATTATTTTGCACACTCAGAGTTCATTAAAAAAGGCGATATAGGCAAAATTTCAACATTCGAAATGTGACACAAACTGTCAACGCCGGGCTATTATATACGACAGGCAGTATATGAGCAATAGTCAAAGGATCCCGGCGATATTCATTGGGGACAGAAGTGGCTCGAAGTCCACTTTAAACTGTAGGACGTCATCTTCACTCGATTGAAAGCATTAGCCAATCGCCATCAATTCTTCCCATTATTCCTATTAGACATTTTCTGTGGATCGGAGTTTACAGTGTAGCTAGAATCGCAGTGTACACTTGTAGCATATTTTTTTCTAAGTCTATAATATTACGATGTATTAAAGAAAAAGAGAAAAAAATGTTTTGGTTAATTTTAGCTTAAGTCCCTCCCGTGTTAAGCTTATTACACTATCGTTAGAAGGACTTTAATCAG
The DNA here is from genome assembly GCA_022664845.1 of Lepisma saccharinum. NCBI lineage: Eukaryota > Metazoa > Arthropoda > Insecta > Zygentoma > Lepismatidae > Lepisma > Lepisma saccharinum. The sequence continues at coordinate 40,710 of JAGDQP010004913.1, read as the reverse complement.
ATTACGTTCCCTGCGTTTTCTGAGAGAAACCAGGTAAGTCATAGTCTGGATTGCGACTGACAAAATCCGGATAATTTGATATCCGATTAATCGAACAATTCATTATTCGAATATCCGAAATCCGATTATTCAAGGAATTATAATTATGCGAAAATTTATCCGGATAACGAATAATTAATCAAACAATTATACGGTTAACGAACAATCATGCAGTTCAAACAATTAACTGTATTTGGGCCGTGGTGGCTCAGTGGCAGAGCACTCAGCTCTGGTGCGTGGGGTCCCTGGTTCGATCCCGGATTGTCCCATGTGGGCTTTGTGTTGGACAAACACCGTGTAGGTGAGTTTTCTCGGGGTTTCTCCCGTTACCTCTCAACTTTCTTCATTCTTCCCTCATTATAGCAATTCGCTGAGCCAAAGTTGCCTAAAGACCTTAAAATAAATTCAAGTTAACTGGATTATCAATACTAGAAAAATAATCCAGATTGGTGATAATGGAATCATAATTTCGATAACAGATAATCGAGCAATAATGAGAAGAACAGTTTATCGAACAATTATCCGAATAATGATAATCAATAGTTCATTTGTCAATCTTCCACGGAACCAAACATTGTTTAATTATCCGAATCTGGCGTATTCGATCACTTTGATATTCGTTTCCTTGATAATTCGTCTAATCGAATATCCAAGTAATGGGATCGAATATTGCAATTATCCGGATAATTATTCCAACACATCCCGATAATAGTATCTTAATCGAATTATCCGGATAATAATTCTAACACAAACCGATAATAATATCTACATATAATTATCCGAATAATGTTGTCAGTCCTAGTCTCGATGTCTGGCCTAGGAATTGCTAGATTAGCAAATTTTTGCTGAGCAAAAAATTTAAGTCTATTACTACGGTAAATGGGCTAATTACTTAATTAGCCAAGAAATTATATGCAGCATAATTGAGCATATTAAGAAACAGCCTCTTTGATTGTAATATGATATATTCTCTGCATTTTAGTTCCCGTGATTCTTTTTGAAGTTGATAGGAAAGTTTTCCAACTTTTTCTCGGAATCCCATAAACATTTCTCAGCAAGATGATGTATGGGCTCATGTACCCAGTGTTGAGGTTATTGATGCCGACATTGCATGACAAAAGACGATCGCTTGGAGGAGTGTTATCGTTTATACTTGTGTATAAATATGTGAATGTGTAATATGCGTATGAGTGTGTGTGTGAGTGAGAGAGATAAATATACTGCATAACCTGTTGATATGAACACATTAGCTTACCTTCACATGATATGAGGAGAAAAAGAAGAAAAATGCTGTGATGCATAACAGCAATCAGATGGTACTTATTATACATTAATATAATATTTTGCTGCCTCGTTATGTGTCCACGGTGTATAAATTGCAACTTTTATACACGAAACGCTGTAATGAGGATTTATAGCACTTTGATAAAAGTTTTTTTTTTCTTTTCTTTGTAGGAGTCAAACTACAACGTGCAGAAAAGGTTAGTATAAGTATGTATACCATAAGAAAAGCCAAATCTTCTACTGAAAATTTTAAAAATAAAGTTGGACTGGTTCACAGTGGTCAATAATGGTGAAAATGTGGACAGAAGTCATTTTTTTAACTTAAAGGAATTTGGTGGAAGGCTCTTTCAATAAATAGATTCCCAGGGGGTCTCCTGCCCCTAATAAGCAATTTGAAACCTGATATCGTTAAAATCAAGAAGTTAGCTATTATCAGAAGTCGATAAATGTCATTATAAGTACTAATTTTATTACTGTACTAATTTTTGTCATCCTCGGGTTCATTACCCTGTGGAGACACAAGTTATCCGAAGTTAACTTTAAGTTGTAGGTCCCGCCGTTAGGACGTCAACTTTATCCGTTGTAAACTACCATCACTTCACCTAGTCCAGTGACGTTCGGATCATAGACCTGTCTCTAGGCAGAACGCTCATCACATTATCATCACCAGGACATCATTAGTGTCGGTTAAGTACATATTGTATTTCATGATCTTAAAACTGGTATACAAAAAAAAAAAAAATGCTTGCGCTCTCAAAAAATTTGCTTTAGATTGATTCAAGAACCATGTTAATTATCCAAACGACCTAATCAACTTCGTGCTGAGTTGTTCGTTAAATTCAATCTAATAGCAGAAGTAAGTCTATTAAACAGATATATATTTTTTAAAGTAATTAAACTATGTCCTTGTCAGTCCATTCTTATAAACTTGGAAACCGATTATCTGAAGAAACTATCTCTGTACAAGATCCATTGCACATGATTTGATTATCCGAAGAACCAATAAAATGGCAACGCCGCAGCGGTCATAAGAAATTCGCTTCCTAATCGGTATAAAAATTATGTTCAAGTACAAATAACTTTACTAAAGTATCCGATAGATTTCTCTACCTACTAGACACCTTCAAATTACTTCTTTGTAGTTCTGGTTCTTTATTACATCTACATTATATCTTCAAATTTATCTTATATTGCATTTGATTCATTAACACTTTGTAAATAGTAATTTTTTTATGTCAGTAAAGGTATATTGTACTCTTTACGTGATCTTGTGCGTTCAATTTCTTGCTGCATGTGTTTAATAACAATCGTCACCACCTGTTTCCTCAAACTGAAATTTGTTAGTTTTAAATCAACTTTGGTTCGCGATGCGCTATTATAGTTCATTTTATTAAGGTATAGAAAGCGAAGTTGTGCTCACATCATGATGTGGGCGGTTACTTTGTGTGCTGCTAGAGAGAGTTACAAACCTGATATTAAAGTCTAACCTTCGTTGCCAATTTATTTATTATTTAGCAGGGACTTCACCAGGTTTTCAGTTTGCGGGGTGTAAAGTAAAGAAAATGGGAGGCTGTAAGTGTAATTTTGCACGGTTTCTATCGATTTTTGACCATACAAATTTAAAGATTGCGCTCAAGAATTTGGGGATCGCACCCCCCTTGGAGGATCACTGTACAGATTTTACATCAAAAAACTTTAATCTGTTGTTTCTTTAGCCTAAAAATAATTTCCTCTATAGTCATTAAACAGACTAGGATCGAGCTAAATTCCATGACAGAGTTGAAAATGCACTTGAATAGGGTAGTTTTGACTGTCAAGTATATACTTGCACTGTTTCATAAAGAAGGAATGTGTGTCGAGGGAAACAGGTGAAGTGGCGTGTTGCCCCGAAAGTTGGGTAACATTAAATATAGTCTTCTTGAACAGAATGTAGTAATTCAAGAACATTATTTTGAAATTCGTAGTCTCGTACGTATTTAATAGAATTTGAATGTCATTTATGTCGGAGTATAGGAAGAAGTTGGTTAGGGTGTAGTTTCGAAGGCACCATTCCAGCACTAACCTTGTAACTAATGATAATCCTGAATAAACCTGAGTCAAGATGGCTACCGCGGAGATCGGACCCAGAGCCTATAACGAACACGAAGCCAATGATCTATTAATTGAGCCACGGTTATTTGCTACAGGTTTAATAGAATACGTAAAAGGCTTTTTTTTTCATTTCACACAAAAGGTTAAGTCTGCAATAAATTGGCGTATATACCATTATCACACAAGGAAAGAAATTTGTGCTTTCAAGCAGATGTCGTCAAAGTGGATGGACATTGGAACACATATTTTCTGAAGTGGTGGAAATATATCCATATAGACATGAAGTTTCGCATTTTAATTTCACTATTATTGTCATATATCTTAGTCACAATGTATTAGGCATCTTACACTGATGTGTTAAGTAAGATGCCTAGTTTGGTATGTCAGTTTAAAGGCCCATAATTGTGTATATATTTAGCTTTATGTATTTCAGTCAGTATGAACATGAAAGTTCAAAATATATTTCTGCAAAATGTTGCAGTTCTGTTTCTTTTAATTCCACCATAATGTGTGGCTCCTTCCCTCTATCCACTACATAGACCTCATGTTTGCTACTGTTTAAATGAACAAAACCTAAAAAAAAAGTATAGATAATTACGCACTTACCAGACTAACCTCATGGATATATTTAAAGACAATAAAGAAATTATTATACCACAGGAACTCGGGTTCCCGGATAAAGTTACAATACATAATCTAAAAAGGTTTATTACTGCTATGACAGTGCTGTACTGTTTTATTTTGGAGAATATTTATTAATGACTTATTAAATCAATGCTTTATTGAGATGATTTTCTTGCAAATGTACTCACAAAAATGATATAGAGCCATCTGTGACTGAATCCTATAGATCTATTTCACCTTACGCACACTTTCCATAATTCTTCGAATACCACTTCATATTTAAGGTTGTACCGTATTTCTAGAACAATTTTTACTTGATTATAATACTTTTATACTCTGGGGATAGTTTAAAAATATTCAGCTAGAAAATAAGAAAATACAGTGTCTTATGTAGACATTGTTTCACCGTGTGACTTGTCAAGGACTAGTATTCACACGTACAGTCACCGAAACAACAGATATCACCCCGAACTCTGGATTTTTTTCGCAATTTTGTTTTTAAGTTAAACTCGGCTTCAGCACCCCGTTTTTTTTTAAAAATAAACTTTTATTACACGCTTTATATTAACTTGCTCTGTAATCATTTCTGGTAGAAATCTTGTAATCGATTTTTAACTCACTTCCCATCACCTGATTTCTTTGAAATTTTGTAAACTTGCTTGCTTCCGATAACAATACAATATTCATTCATTAGATATCCGACAAAATAATCCAGTTAAGTGTAATTAAATGATAAAAATAATTCAAATTTATCCTTAAATGCACGCAACGCCGCAATTAGTTTGTGAAATTCGGGTTGCCTCTCTAGCAGGGAATATAAAATTAATCTATTATACATAAAAATAATTAAAAAAGGATTTTTTTTAAAGATGGACTAAAAAGTAAAAAAAAAATAATAATAAATTGAATTAATCTTATGAATCGGAAAATAAAAGCGTGGGTAATATTGCTTACCTTATCATAAGATCATAATATCTAAGAGCACCCACGTTTTTTAGTCCATTTTAAAAAAAGCGTGTTTTTAAATTCTTTCTTAATTATTTTTTCACTCTACACTATATTTAGAAAAATTCATTTGTTGACTTCTTGTACACTTTGTCTACATATATTCTCCAAACATATCTTAATTTTGTGCACAAGAAATATGAAAATGTATATATTAAGATGTGTTGAGCATTTATGACTTTATTTATGTAGGGAAATCTTGTACACATATTCTACACTTCTCTTTTCATCACGATAACTTTCTATGCACATGTTGTTCAAATTTTTTTCACAGTATGTATTGATAAAATCAGACTTAATCACTTTACGTATCAAATTGCTTTAATATCTGACGAGAAAACGTAAAAATTTAGGCTGGGTATTATCGGTACACTGTAAAAAAATTCAGAAACTTTCCCTAAAAAAAATGTTAGGGAAACCAGTTAAACTGGCTTTATTAAAATTTCCAATAAAGTTACTGGCTAGAATTGGAAATATTTTATAAGGGCTACACTACAAAAAATTCTACAATTTTGCATAAATATATTTTCCGTTATTCGATTAGTTTTGTGCTTTAAGAAATGTGAGTTATGTGTTAAAAGAATTGTGGTGATGTTTTTCTAGAGATGAGATTTGAATACTTCTTGATTTTTATTTAATTAACTTAGGATTTGTAAACACACTGAAAATCTGCTGGCACAGAAAGCACACAAAAACTTCACCAAAAATGAAGTTTAAGTGAACGCATGAGAACTTTATGTGAACCTACCGAAAAAAATGTGATTTTATAGTATACTCAATATGTCTTTTTATCAGCTTCTGGTCCACATTTTGTACACATTAAATTCATATTTGCTGTAGTGCACATTATTATATACACTTCGTTTTGAGATCACTTTTAATTCATTAGCCAATTTTAAATGAAATTTTTGAGCATAAATTGTGTATCAGTACACCAGAAGTGCATATATTATGTACTAAAAATGTGGCATAATTCATATTAATTTCACGAAAAGTTCATATATTATGCACTAAAAACATGTTAAAACTGGAACATGTGTGAACTTTTTCGGAAATATTGTGAACTTTATGTGTACTTTAGGTGTAGTTTGATTTTCAGTGCAGTTATTCACCATGTTTAGTTTACACGTATTGCTGACAAAACTGTGCTCCTACATTATGGCACCTAACTTGTGCAATATATAACTTACTAAAAAAAAAAGATCAATGGACAGTGTTCTTTCACTCAGTTGTTTAAGACAATAGTATTTTAGTGAAATGGCCTGGGTTTAATCCCTGCTGTCGCAAATTCATTTTACAATTTCTTCTTCTAGGCGACCGAAACCATTATTCATACCTCCAACTTGTGTGAGGAAGGGCACACACAGATTCGTAAAAAATGGTTAATGTAAGAAATGTTTTAACAATGAAAAATTGCTTTTTCTGCCAACACTGATTACAATATTTGAAGCAGATTGAAAATGAACTTTTTACACATTCAACTTCTTCTGAACATTGTTTCGGTGTTGCCAAATTGTTCAACTCCTTGCCCATCTTCTATTTTTGGTGAATATCAGTGTACAAAAGAAACTGTAAAATCATTAAATTTCTAAGCAAAGAAGAGCGAAGGATTTTGTTGTAGTTCCTTGACAACATGAACAAAAACCAATGTGGGGGTTTATCGATGCAAGTTCTGGAGGGTAGGGGTTGGCCGAAAAATAGAAAGAGAACGGAACAATTAAAAATAACTTTTCTTGGCTCTAAGTATTTGTAAAAAAAAGTTATGATAGTAATTTAGGATGTGCGAATATATAATGTATTGGTTTGGTGTAAATGAAATGACCGCTTTAATGCCTGGTAGGAAATGCACCCCAGCAACACAACACAGGGATCGACTCAGGTCACGCGTCTAACGTCACAAGCTCTGTATACGTCCAGCAAACAGTCTGGGGCACCCAGACAGTCAGGAGGCAGTGTGTTGTTGAACAGACCATGAGGAGTGCACAATGGAGATCACACAATTGTGAATGACTTTTCATTATGAATTCAAACTGGGACATTCTGCACGAAAAGCCGAAAATAAATAACAGTGTATTTGGAACAGGAATGTTGAATGAACATACCTTTCGCCATTGGTTGTCAAATTTCGTTCCGGTGAGACAACATTGCAAATTGAGACCCGTGGGCGTCGACCAACATCATGTTCGAATGAGCTGCTCAGGAACACCGTGGAAGCGGATACTCGAAAAAGTGTTCGAACCATTGCAAACGAGTTAGGCATTCCCCATACAACTGTCAGTCGACTGCTCCGTGCGATCACTACTGTTAAAAAGTTGGACTCATTGGGTGCCGCCGAAACCATTATTCTTAGCAGATCCAACCACTACTCTAAACGGTCAGAACAATGGTTGTATCGTGATCAACATCCATGATGGTACTCTAAACCACCTCTCCACCCACGGAAGGTGTTGTTGCTGGAATTGTGCTTTATGGTGGGAGTGATTCACCATGTCTTTCTTAAGCGAGGTGAAACCATCACTATAGTTCGTTACAGTCCTGAACTCCATGAAATGTACTGAAATCATGTCTGCAAGCATTGCGCAATGGTCAACAGACCTCATGTTGCATGACAATTTCCACCCACACGTCGCACAAAGAACGGTGTAGTCTCTCCGTAAGTTATAAGGATTAGTATGAAACCCTTCCTTACCCGTCGTATTTCCCCGATCTCTCTCCCACTAACTACCACCTCTTCCAGCATCTCGATCACTTCTTGCCAGGGAAGACATTCCCTGATACTCGAGCGGTGCAACCTGCAATTGAGGAATTCCTCGCATCGCAGATCCTTTCGCCACGGAATACAATTGTTGGCTGAACGATGGCAACAGTGTGTAGCTGCAGACAGCGACTAATTTGATTAACCAGATAATGTAGTTTTCATTTATTTTCTTTCTTTTTGGCCATGACCCAGGGTAAAATTTCATTTGCACCGACCGAATATTATCCAATACTACCACAAAATACTAACAGAGTTTGTTCATCCACACTAAAAGAACATGGCGCATTAGACACTCTCTTGTTTCAACAAAATGGTGTTCAAACCTAAGTCCCTCATCTTATTATACCACTTCTTGTGCTGCAAGGACACTTGGAAATTACCAAAGTTGAACTCATAAATTTAATTCTTAGAACATTGTTCATAATAATTTGGGAAGAATGTTTTGTTATACAAGTACAACAAAACATAGAAATTAAAAAATATTCTTATAAGAGAATCCATTTATTTATTTTCTTACACTCATATTTTTCAAGCAAAAAAAATAAGCTTAAATGTAATAAATATAGCTACGTACGCATATCTTTCTATTTCAAAAATGTGTCTTTAAAATTATCCGTTTTTAGTTTCGTCAGCCATGTTTTTCTCTCCATCTTTCTCTCTTTGGAGTAAGGTGAAGTTTGGATCTTTTATTGATCGAATCGACATGCTTTCCTCTTTCCCCTCCCTCTTTATTTTCAAGAGAAGAGAAGAGAGAGAGAGGGAGAGAGGGAGAGAGAGAGAACCAAGCCCAAGCCTTATATGTGCTTGTGCTGTGATGTCATGGAACGAAAACAGAACAGAAAGAAAATGTTAGAGCGTTGCCGACCGCCACTATCTCCAATCTCTCTATAGCCTTAACTAGCATTACCATTAGGAAGACAATCATGTCTGGTCCTTGAATATTTAAAGGCTTATAAACCAAAACCGATCAAATCAACTTCAAAAATCCTGCCTCCTTTTGGAGCATGAAAAATTTAACATTTCTTTTAAAAATTTAAAACATACTTACACACGAAACCATTACAAATGCCAAAAAGGCTGAGAATTGATAGAAAATTTTATTTTTAAACACACTTTTGTGTAGTATCGTGATGCTCAGTAGATGGGAGTCCAAAAGAGTACTTAAATTCTATATAAGCGAGCCATTACCTGAAAGATTTTTGCTTACAACAAAGGGTTGTTTGTGGACTTTATTAAAATTGACTTTGTAGGTATGTTTATTATAACACTTATTCGTACCTACCCAGGTTTAGCTTTCGTAGGATACTGAGTTCCAGGTATCTCGTGAGAATGTTCTATTTTATGAATTAAGAATTTCAATGCTTTTTGATCTGTAAATTATATGGGTTAAGGTTAAATATACTTCAGAAATGATGCTAAGTGAGGGAAATGTAGTGACTACCGTAACTCCTGAGAATAAATTAATTACTATAAATAAAATAGCTCTGATTTGATGTATCGCATTCGCGCTACTCTTTTCGTTCACTCTCCATCTCTTGGCAATTTCGCTTTCCTTTTCGTATGTGAATCAAAGAAACCAACTTCTATGAAGGAATACAAAGCAATTTCTTCATTATTATTATTATTATTATACGCTTTTTATTAACTTACTCTGTAATCATATTTCATCTCTGGTACAAATCTTGCAACCTTAATTAACTCATTTCTCGACGTCATATAATGATGAAATTTTGCACAGCTACGTAAGTCGGGTGACAATACAACATTCCATTGGTACTTTTATATATATATTAAAAACATATTTTAATATTTTGTTATTACATACTTCTTTATCCTAAAATAAATACTAGCCTGCACCGCGGCTGGGTTTGGCTGGTTGCAGAAGACTTTAGAATTTGTGCCACAAAATATTAGCTGGAGAAAATGTATGAACACCGAAATATCCTGAAAAGAATAATAAACAAAATAAATTAAAAAAAGAATTTTAAAAAAATAATTAAAAAGGATTTCTTAAAAAAAATACACTTTTTTAAACAAAGAAAAATGGACTGAAAAGTAAAAAATTTATAAATCGGAAAATAAATTTATTATTTTTTACTTTTTAGTCCATTTTTCTTTGCTTAAAAAAGCGCGATTTTTAAAAATCCCTTTTTTAATTAAATTTTTGCAAGTAGTTTGACTGAAATTATGCATTTTGTGTAATCAGCTGTCGCCTGTTCTCTGTAAATCACTCCAGAAGACAGTCGCGTTTGCCTTGGTCTGAAGACATCGTAAGTTATTTGTGAACTGGAGCAAATCTATACTTGAGTTACGTTAATCATTTTATGCACTAGGCCTTAGGGCCAGTTGAACAAGACATTTTAAAGCACGAGTTAAGTTAATCAATGAGTCATAGATAATAACTATTATAGATAGCGAAACTCAATTCTCCATTAATTACATGCCATCTGGTGTGAGTCCAGCCTAACTACACTGAGATAAATTTTTAGACTTGTTTGCAACACTATTATAATCTAGACGTTGTGACATTACGGAGTGTGTTAAATTACATGTTTAGTTTACGTACATTTTGTCATTATTCTGGAGTAATTTTACGTATTTCTACAGTCTTTTGCCTCATGAGCTTTGCCACATGAAATTGTAGGTAGCCATATTTTAGTCTTTTGTCCATGACACATAAGCTTTTAACATATGTAATGATCTCCCTTCATTACTACTGTTAATATCAGTGACTTCATTACTTTTATCCAGGATAGTAAGGACAAAATGTACGTAAACTGACCTTATAAGTTACAATTTAACATTATCCGTATTCACAACGTCTAGACCTGACCATGCATGTAATTTAACATTCTCCGTGATGTCATAAGGTCTAGATAGTAATAGTGTTGCAAAAAAGTCTAGAAATTTCTCTCAGTGATAGGAATGTAATAATGTTAGGATGCAATGATTGTTTCTGATTAAGTTTCAATAACCGAGAAAAGCACTTAGTGCGAGCTGAGTATCTGATATGAATACTACATCTTACGGTATTGGTCTGCAAACATTGTTATTGCGCATGGTTTACTAGCATTGTATCACTCGCAGTTTAGCTGAACGAACACCAGGTGGCATAAACGTAGAGACGGGAATGGGAATGCGTTATCTTTAATTAATGACTCGTACAATAACTCGTGAATTAATTCGGGATTGAAATTGTTTGAATTGCTGAAAAATTTGAAGTTGCTTCTATTCTGCATCGAAATTGGCATAAACTCTATTCAACAGAAGATAAAACTACTGTGGTTTCTGTCCCTAAGTATGCCAGTTGACAGTGTTGCCAATCTATTTTTATCAAAATTCATGTTTGTGTGTCTGAATCACTGATTTGCGATTGTTCGTAGAGTTCCAGCGCTACCTTGTTTTACAACCATTTTTTTTTCGTAATACCTTTTCTTTCTTTTATGGATTATGTAAATGGATGGAGATCAGTACAACTCCTGTTCGTAACAACCTAGATAATTGTACTTTGGTCCGGATGCACTACTCTACAACATCTCAGCATAAACAATGTTATTTGTATATGCCGATTAATATGAAGGGTGTGAAACAAAAACATGGTAACCCACAAATGTTTATTTTTTGAGTTATTCAGCACCCGATGGAAAGGAATCATACCGCGTCGTTTAATGTTGCCCGACTTCAAATTGTGCTCCAGAGATGGCAGCAATATTTATGGTAAGCCTATTGTAACATTTTGGGATTCATAAGAAGGTAACCAACAATTAAGATGGCGGGAAACGAGGAGCAGTATATCAGCTTGCCACTAAAAAGGAAAAGAATTTGTAAATTAAACATTTCTTACAGCGAGTTCAGTGAAAAAATTTATTCTTGAGGGACTTAGGTAGCAAATATTATGGTATAGATAATAAAACATGGTAACCCACACAGCAGCATGAGAAAACAGAAATTCGTTATTTTGATTTGGTACTTTATGTATAGCCTTACGTGAAAAATCCGCTTTCAGCCAATGAAAATGACTTGTGCAGCAGTAAAAATCGAATTTCTTAAAAGTTTAACATTGTGGGTTACCATGTTCTTGCCTCACACCCTTCAATTCATATTACACAGTTTGTAGAAAAACATAATTGTAAAGATGAAATCTAAGTCACAAAGCAATAAATAATGTTATCCTCCAATATAAAATGTAACGGTGCAAATACTTCAATGTAGTCTTAACAAAGTAACGGTGCTGTCATCTATAATATACAAAAACTAGCGATCCCATAAGCAGAGTACGGATAGGTAATAAATAATATGTCAGATAGTTTCAAAATTCGCAACGGATTGAAACAAGGCGATGGCTTGTCCGCACTACTGTTTAACTTTGCGTTCGAATATGCGATTTTAAAAAATAAAGGGTACAAAAAGGGACTATCGTTGAATGATTTGAATCAACTGCTTGTATACGCGGATGATGTACATTTAATAGGGAATGATATAAATGCACTTACAAAGCAACACCGATGTCTTAGTAGAAGCGTGCGATGAGATAGGTCTACAGGTAAAAATAGATAAAACAAAATACATGATAACAAGCCGAAACACAGGGAATGAAGAAAATAAAAACATAAGAATTAGGGATGAGGTCATAGAGAAAGTAAACAAATTTAAATACTTGGGAGCATACGTAACAAGCAAAAATGAGGTCACGGAAGAAATGAAGAGTCGCTTAGCATCGGAGAACTCATGTTTCTATTCAGTCCAAAAACTTCTAACATCGCGATTAATATCAAGGAAATTGAAATTGAAAATATACAAAACGGTTATTCTGCCGGTAATACTTTACGGTTGCGAAAGTTGGAGTACGACCCTAGCAGATCATAAATTACGTGTATTTGAAAATAAAGTTTTGAGAAAGATATACGGGACGAGATAGCTGGAGAATGGAGGAGACTGCATAATGAAGAACTCCACGGACTGTATAATTCACCAGATGTAAAAATAATGAAATCGCGACGACTAAGGTGGGCAGGCCATGTAGCTAGGATGGGGGAAAAACGAAGATTATATTCTATCCTTGTTGGAAGGCCGGATGGAAGGAGACCATTGGGAAGACCGACACGTCGTTTGGAGGACAATATTAGAAGAGATCTTAGAGAAGTATGTGTTCGTGATGAAAACTGGCTTGATGTTGCCCAGGATAGAATTAGAATCCAATGGCGAACGTTTGTTACTACGGCGATGAATTTGCGAGTTCCATAAGCCATAGAGTTAGTTAGACTAATATATATTTTGCAATATTATGACTCATGATACAGTGAGTGTGATATCCCTCTCATACGAATATAACATGCGTACTTCAGGCTACACGTACTATGTCCTGGAACAGTGATATCATGCATCTCGTAGGGGTATGACAAATTGTTACCGAGGACTCGAGGAGTCGTAGCTCAGCTGGTAGAGCGCTTGCTTCATATTCGGTGGGTCTGCGTTCGATACAAATGGCTATCCTCCTGTGTTTTCCAGGCTTTTCATCAGTCACACCAGGCAAATGCTGGGATAGTACCTTCAACTTAGGCATTGGCCGATTTCTTCCCGCACCCTATCCTCTTACCCTATTTCGGCGTGAGCCATGAATGCCTTGAGGGTCATAAATACACAAATTCAAATTCAAATTCAAAAATCGGTACTGAACTTCCCGAAAGTCATAGGTAAGCCCAAACCTCTTCATAAGTATGGACTGATAAGTGCCTGAGAAAAACAAGTTCATTGAAATGTTACTTGCTTGACGTATACATAGCCTAGGGCTTCATGTCGTCACATGTGAGGAATAATATCAATTTGTAAACATTCTTCCGTTGAGTGGTAGCGGCTAGGATCTCTATTTAGGTGCCATTCCGGAATTCACCTAGTTCGGAGAAAATCCTGGAAAACAATCAAGATTCCCAACGCGAGCGGTACTCTAACTCACATCACCTCCATCTCACACCAATAGATGGAAGGGAGACGAATTGATGAAGAAACGAACTAAAATTTTAAGCACCTGTACACAACAAGCATAATAAAGTAATCGATTACTACAATGGTAGACAAAAACCTTGTTAAATGGGTTTGTTTCCTCATTTTCGGACAAATTATGATAATTGATGTTCTGTTTGAACTTGAAGATTTTTGGTCAAGATGAACCAATGGTGATTTGCCATTATCTTCCATGGGACGTCATAATAACAGAACCTTTAGTTTAAAGTAAATTCAGACACATTATCCAGTGACTAAGCGGAAGCGCAAGTGCTGTAGAATCGGTTTCATGAGTCCTCAACGAAAATCGAACTCTGGACCCCTCGTCGTTATATAAAGTGTTTTTTTTTTTCATACAGGGTGCTTGAAAAAAATGTAGCGCGTTTGCTCAAATAAGATGCATTGGGTACAACTTTGTGAATTGCTAAGCCGACAAGTTTTACGTCATTATTTGAAGAGATATGACGTCACTTGTGTTGATACCTCTCCAAATTATTTGGGTATCTGTAACTCGGAAAACTAAGCATGTTTTGATTTTTTTCAAAGGAATTTTCTTTTTCTTTTTCTTTGGAACAAAAATTCGATTTATTTTCCATTATTATTATTATTACTTTTCTTGACAAACTATACTAAATGGGTATCGGAACTGAACTTCCGTCCTGTTGTGAGGTGCATGAAAATTGGATTTTTTTAATTAAAAAAATAATTATTTGAAACTGTCCATACCAAGGCATTAAAACTCCTCATCGTGACAAGTTTCTCTTTTAACTTTAATATTTTTTTTTTATTCTTATGTTATTGATGTAACATATTGCATACGGAGGTGGATAAGGGTGGAGGCAGGGTTGGGCCTGGTAGGGGGGATTCAAAATACGAGCAAGGAGGGGAAGGGGTGCATAAGAACAAGAGGGGGAGTGAGAAGTACGGGACGTGCGGAGAGGGTGGATTTCACCGAACCAGCGAAGAGAGAGAGACTACAGCATCGACCCAGAAATGTTAACGGGCGTGGCTTTCAAAAGCTGACATCTGGTGGCTGGAAATCGTTATAACCAACGGGAACAAAGCAATACGAACAACCCAAATATGGAAACAAAACCACAAGAAACAAGCAGCGTTTTACTGACAGTTTTAAAAAATGTCATATTTGTATTTTATGATTGATTGTACATGCAAAAAAGAAAAAAAAAGTATTATGATTAATTTAATAATTATAGATGCTCAAAATTGCAGACGTGAATGTAAGGTTCAACGTGTACTATTTTTCCTCCTTAAATTGTCATTCTTTCAAAACATAAATATTATAGTTTTAACTTTGAAAATTGTACATCGTTGTGGAGCCTATAGTGCGAGCACGACTTTTTTCTAAGGTATTATTAAGGTCTAATACCTGTTTATCATCGATTTGTATTTTTTTTCATCTAGGCTATTACTATAGTTTTATTTATAAAATATAATACTAATTAAAACATAAACAAAGGTTTCAGACCTATTGACTATTTGGCACTTCATTAAAACTAGTTCATATTCAAAGTTTTGACGTATCCCTAATCTGGTTCTGTTCCTGTTGTTCCAAATATACCAAAGCCAAGCTAATGGGTACAATACATGCAACGTTGATTTTAACCTTTTGCACCCGAATGTATAACATATTGTACATAGCTTTAACACGCCCTAGCTCCCTACCTAATTGAGCCAGGAAGATAATTTTGGTCTTATATTAATCCTGAAGGAACTACCTAACTGAAGAGCTATTTTTTGTCCGTCAGAGGTGTACCGCGGGGGTAGAAGAAGGTGTAAATGTTGCCTTTTTCTGTCTTTCTCTCCTCCCTCTCCCGTCACTCCTAACTCTTGGGACGACAAGTGCAATATAAAATCATGATGGTAGGTTCAAACTGAAAAACAGGAATTACATTGCTGATATACAATGTTTTGTCAGCGTACTTACAAGGGTTCATGAGAGGAAGGATTTTCACCTTCCTTTTAATAGCGTATTAGAGGATGTTCCAAAAGAATCATCCGATTTTTTTAAACCAATGAATACAGAATCTTGAAGTAAATTTTAAAGTACATATCTGAATATAAAGCTTTACTTACAATGTTCACAAATGTTTTATACGCCCTCCTCCTGACGCACGGCATTACATCTACACAATAGTCCAACTCATCCAGTGCAGGAGCTAGCATGTCATGTGTAACTGCAGCCTCTGCTTCTGTTATGCTGTGTTGCATTTAGTCAACTGTTTTTGGCAGAGGGGGACAAGTCTTTCACATAATCCCACAAGGAGAAATCACATAGAGTGAGGTCGGGCGAGTTTGCTGGCCAGGGATGCAATGCCAAATCGGCAGGCCCCTTCAGGCAGATCTAACGTTGAGGAACTTCATTGTTCAGCGATTCTTGAACTTGTCGGTACCAGTGCGGTCGTGCTCCGTCCTGCTGGAAAATACACTATACGGGAACTCCCATGCATATTTTTCCGAATTTAAAAAATCAAACCCCATCTCCTGTTTTCATTTTATCCGGGAATCTCCCGTTATTCAGAGAATAGGATCAAAATTTGTATTAATGCCGTACGTTCTAAAGCAAATGTACGTGATCTTTTTTAATAATCGTTGTTGCAAAACGTTAAGTTTTTAACTATTATTTAAACTTAATTTATTTTTGAATTGTCTAAACATTTTTTTTCCTGTTTATTTCCCAAATTTATATGAATTTGTTAATTTGTGAACTTTTTGTGTTCAATAATGTGTCACCGTTTCTAGCGACCAGGCCCCCCCCCCCCCGCAAAAAATACTTGAACTCTTAAATTCCACTTTGTCTGTCTGTCTGTCTGCCTCAACCAAAGCAGATAGAGAGAAATACTTATTTCAGATTTGAATTCAGTGACCTTGAGACTCTGAAGCTGGCAGGTCCTTTTACTTGATTAACTGCGTTCATTCAAAGAATTCACGCATTTTACAATGCACTATTCAGTACGTTGGCACTGAGTCAGTCCTAAGTTTATAGTTCATATGTGTTGTATTGTTGTTTTGTATTGTATAGTTGTGCACGTATTGCGTTATTGTACGCTTGTTCACCATTGTATTTATTAACATTGATGTCACGTCAAAAAGATCTTTATTTTACAAACAAAAAAAAAAGAGAGAGAGAGAGAGAATTGGCAACCTTAGTAATGAAGATCAAAATTTCACTGCCGTTCTGTCCATGTATCTGTTCGGTACATAAATTCACACTGTAGGACCAATCTGAACCAAACTTTACATTGTATCTTAATTTTATCTGAGGAAGACCGTATAGACGATTCCTGGTTCTAAAATTTTGATCTAATTGTAAGAATATTTAGGCTCACCTAACGCTATTCGTCTAGAACGTCGTCTCCTAACATATTCTTCCCCTTATAGGCCCTACAACGGACGCAGCAGCTACTATATTATTTGGATTCTAGGAACAATATAGAGTTGTTATATATTCCTATGTAATAATTGAAGTGTTTGATAGTAAAAGAACCAGACAAGTCCACCACCCACCCAAATTATATTTAGACAGGAGTTCAATTCCCCCCCCCTCTAATTGATGTTGTGTTGTGTTTCATTGGAACTAGTCTTTGAATATCTAGTGATGTTTATTAGTTCACAAGTTTGTACCAAAAATATCGTTTAGATTTTGTAAAGATGCCGCAATTTTCATGGCATTAACATAACTTTTTTTCTACAGAGACTATTTTCAGATTTTGTTAAAAATCCAGTTGTCATACTTTCAAAGTATTAATTATTATTTCCTAACAAAGCATTGAGAAGAGAAATAATTAACCTTTTCTTGTTCCCAAAATTGCTATAAATAAAAGCTACAAAATATATTGTAATACCAACCTTAAAGACAACGATTTCTGTAAAGAAAAAAAAAATCAACATTTTGCTTTTGTTATCAATCCTTCATATGAAAATTGTCTACCATGATGAAATTAAGGAAGTAATACCAAGTCTAAGACAGTTTACTTACCCGATCGCTTCAGAAGTCAATCACTTAACACTCTTCACAGCCATCCAATGCCCAAACTACGGAGCCTACTTAAATGTTTCTATGGAATAATTTCAACAATCCTATATTGACCCTAATCTACTTTTGCTCCTATATTGTTCCAAATTTTGAAATGAATTCGAAATTTTTAACTTTAGAATCACAAAGAACATAGCTTATAAGAATTTAATGATTACTGAATTACCTGTTTCCTTTTCAGAGCATGAATAAGGAAGAATATCCTCTTAGCATATGCAAGCTCTACAACTAAAATCGCAATTTTCAAGACATCTACAATGAACTGTCAAGATGAAGATACACTTGAAACTTCCAGAATATAAGCATTTAAGCTGTTGTTTCAGAGCAACAAACAGTTCGTAGTATTTTACACGAGAAACTGCATGAGACATATTTAGTTTACACAGCCATCTCGTAGCAATTAATTACAATTAAATAGTATTACTCATATAGACCTGTAGGGGGATATATATATGTATCTAAGACATTTCAAACTGCTTACACGTACTTTCGTGTGTGTAATTTATAGAACCAATGATTCCGCCAGGTTCCCCCCCCCCCTTCCCGTGGAGGGTATCACGCCTCAAAGTCTCGAGAGCCTCGCCCCCCACAACTTTAAAATTTTTACGTTCAAAAATCTATAGAAACTGTGCAAAACTCCACTTACGCCCTCCCAATTCTGACTTTACACCTCCCCCAAAATTGAAAATCCTTGCGGAATTCCTGTATAGAATACAATATTTTCCAGAGCAAAAATAATTTCTTAGGTTTATTTCTTTCGTAAAATATAAGGGTTATTCAAGTTTGACCGAGATGTTTGTCTTTTGGTCCATTGACGCATGCGCAGTATTAGTATGTCGGTTGTATTTACTCAGCACAAATATGGCAGCCAGAGTGTTAGTCGTTCTTGTGAGTGCTCCCTGCGTTTAATCGAAAAGTGTGCTTCTGCGATTTATACAACTGTTCCTTACCATTAAATCAGTTCCATTTCATCTAGAGCTGTGTTTGGCAACTTAGTAGTGTTGTCCATTAAATATCATCCTTGGGAGATGTATCTATATCTGCCTTTGTGATAAGCTGGGCGCCTCGTCATACCATATACAAATTGCTGCCTCATGCAATATGAGTTAGAAAGCATTCTAACTGGTCTAATTGCAAGCTAACTATGTGTATTTTAGTGATCTGTGTGCCATGCCGATTCCAGTGATATATAAATGTGTGGTCCTGTGATGTGTATTAATGTGATATTAATTTTCTTATTGCTTTGCAGAAATTAGAGATAATTTTTCGCTGTTCACCGTCGCCATATTGCCCGTGACCCAATTCAAAGTGGTAGTCTGTATCCTTCTCACGGTGCTTGTCAATTGTCCACAGTGTTGCAAGCCGTCTAGTGAAGAATATCTTCATCTGTGCAGTAACGTATATGGGTTGAGGTCAAACTTACAAAAAAAAATAATTAAATTGGTTGTTTTTATCGACCTCACAGAAACAGTCCAATTGAACTTTTTTTGGAATGTCAGGATTCAATTGTAACTGCTATGTCACATGGTGAGGTAATACTTTTCGGGGACTTTAATCTTGGCATTGATTGAGTCAATTGCAAACATGGTGTACCAAAAGATAATAACAGCTCCTGGTTCATAGATAATTTTATTCATGGTCTGGATCTCAGACAACATATTATGTTTAACACTAGAAAAGATAGCAATTTAGATTATGTGTTATCAACTTTGACCACTTGTAAAATGTAAAATGGTCCTAGAGTATTCCCTCTAGGAATACTCACATCCGACCATGAGTCCCTTGATATTATGTTTACACTTCCCATTTACTCCCAGTCTGCGAGGAGTCTTTGCAGGCCTTTTACTCTTCATTGGAGGAAAGCAAATTGGGATGTTGTTCGGCACGTAATTGAGCTTTTGCCATGGAGTTCTTTCCTATCTGGTGACATTCAAATGACCACTGATACATTTACTGAACTTTTGCTGGTTGTCATCCGATACTATGTTCCTCATAAAAAGAGTCGTTCTTCTAAATATCCCTTTTGCCTGTCTTGTCCATCATCTGTGAAAAGATTGGCTTTTAAAATTCACTTTGCCGTACATCTATCCTGCTCAGCATGGATTTCTTCCTGGCAGTTCCTGCCTCACCAATCTGTCTATTCTCCAGTCACACGCCATTAGTTGCCTACCTAATAATATACAACTTGATGTCATATACTTTGATCTCACAAAAGCTTTTGATTCGATTAGTCATGCTCATATGATACATAAACTGTCTCACAGGTTTAACATTCACGGTCAGTTCTTATCCTTAATTAAAGATTATATAGCTGATCGACAGCAACGTGTTGTTCTGTCTGCGGCTGCGTCTCAGTGGTGTACTATTACATCTGGAGTACCACAGCGTTCCGTCCTCGGACCATTGCTTTTTGTTCTGTTCATGTGGACGACCTTATGGACCATTACACTGAATCTTCAAGCAACATTCTTATGCATACCGTTGACTGTAAACTTTTTTTTAGAGAAATTAAAACTGTTGGTGATATAACGCAACTGCAGTCAATATTGTGATTTTCTCTTCGTGCTGTGATACATGGCAGGTCAAAATTAACATTGATAAATGTACTACACTCACAATTAGCCTTAAGAAATGTCCTCTTCGAAGTTCGTATCATCAGAACCCCTCTTACCAAAATTTCATCACATAAAGATCTCGGTGTTTTGATCGACTCAAAACTGACTTTTGAAGATCATGTTACAATGTCTACTAAAAGGCCATAAAACTTCTAGGTTTTCTTTATAGATTCGTTGACTTGAAGGATCCTACAGCTCTTAGTTTATTTTACAAGAGTTAGGTATCTCCACACCTTGAATATTGCTCTCCTATTTGGGCTATGGCGTCTCCCACAGTGCTGTACATAAGGTTAACAGAGTTTTGAACTTTTTCTTGGCTATTGTTCGCTTTCGTGTCCCATCCACACTCAGTTTCAACAAACAACTCTTAGAAGTCCTTCGTATCGAACCTCCTTCAGCACATATATATTTGTATGACTTCAAATACTGTTAATGGTCATTCCAGATCTCCCGAAATTCTTCATGAGTTGTTTTTTCGAGTTCCTGTTAGATCCACTCGCAGTAATGGCCTATTTGCTTTGCGAACACCCAGGCTTGCTATTATACAGCGTTCCCTCATTTACAGATTGTCATCTCAGTATTACAGAGTTTCAAACTATCTTGATTTTTCTTTACCATATAACCATTCTTTTGAAAAAACTGGTATCGATACCAGATTTAAGTTGAGGTAATGATTTTGTCTTTCTTTATTTCTTGATATTTTGTCTGTTAATGTATTTGTTCAGCTTTTATCCTTTTTGTATTGATTGTTTATCTTTATTGTTTGACAACTCAGTGTAAAATTGTCATTAGTGCTGTAACTGGGTTCTTGTTAATAAATAAATAAATAAAAACTTTGTAAACTTTATTTTGTATGGGTCATTTTTAGTAACTTTGATTCTGGTCGTCACGATTATGAATGCGATGCTAGTTAAACTCACATCCATGCCCCAGCCGGGATTCGAACCCGGGACCTTCGAGTCACTGGCTTAACGCCCTAATCCACATGGCTACCAGATCGGTATGTAACTTCAAATTTCTTAGAAAGAAAAGGGGGTGAAACTGTCTGCTGAGATTTTGAGAATATTGTAAGCACGATAGAAGGAACAATGTCAAGGACAAGAGTGTGCAAATGGTGTAAGCAGTTTGGTTAAGGTCGACATAAGTGCTCTCCACCTCGTAAATATTTAAAGCACTGCTGTCTGCTGGGAAGACACTGACCAACTGTCATATGCTACGACACGAATCGATCGATCCTAGCGCTCTACCAAATGAACTACGGAGGCTGTGATTTATTATTATTGATTTATAATATTTATACTTAACAATCTAGCGGCCATAATTTTGAAGATATTTGAACCAAACTTTTATATATTGTTTCTAGACTTAATAGCTCGGTTAAGTTCGTTAATGAGCAAAATCGGTCGCCATCTTGGATCCAAAATGGCCGCCGAATCCATTGTTGTATAGAATACACAGCCTAAACGACTGCAGCTAGAAATATCAAATTTGGTAACACGGTACATTATCACTCGTATGTTCTTAAAATATTACATGATGTATCCAAAGACGCCATCT
Source organism: Lepisma saccharinum (assembly GCA_022664845.1). Taxonomy (NCBI): domain Eukaryota; kingdom Metazoa; phylum Arthropoda; class Insecta; order Zygentoma; family Lepismatidae; genus Lepisma; species Lepisma saccharinum. Next base: position 18,683 of record JAGDQP010004913.1, on the reverse strand, counting down.
TGGATCCAAAATGGCGGACCAAGAAACATTTTCCACACCGTTTGAACTAGAGAAATGAAATTTGGCATAAAGGTGCATTATGACGAGTAGTTTAGGGAAATATTACAACATTTGGGAATAGTCGCCATCTTGGATTCAAAATAGCCACCCAAAATCCCATTTTGCACATCGTTTGAACTGGGTAAATCAAATTTTACTTCAAGGTGTACCATCACAAGTAGGTCACGACAATATAACAAAACTTTCAAAAAGTCGTCAACTTGGATCCAAAATGGCCGCCCCAAGAACCTAATTTCCAAATCATTGAAGGTAGAGAAACGATTTTTTTTAAAGGTGTATGACCAAGAGTAAGTTACAATAAATGGGGCAAACCTCCCCTTTGGGGGCGCAGCTCCCCGTGGAAGGGTGCAGATGGACACCATGGTGGTGTAGTGCTGCAGGGAGATTTTGGTTAAGATAAAGGAGGCGCATCCTCTCAAAAGCACTGAAGTTGGGGGATAACCCTCTACGGGATCTGGGGCCAGGGCTCCCAGCAAAACAAAGCTGGGTATCGTTGAACAGTTGTTTATGAATAATCAAAAAAACAGTAAATAGTTTCTCGATAGCGCTCATATAAGGCGAGATTTGAATTTTTGAAAATAAAAAATCTTCGAGATCCACCTCAGCCTGTAGGCCTACCGAAAGGGATTTTTTTTTTCTGAAAAAGATGATATTCAACACAGACGAAAAACTCTGGAAATATGAACTGAACTGGTTACGACATCAAACGACTTCTTTCTCAAATGAATCATTGCGTTCTCTGACGGAAGGCAGCTGTGCTTGGTCTGATCAAAGAGAATAATTGAAAAGATAGACCTAGTTTGTTAAGTGTACTATTATATTGTCTTCTATTTTCGGTTTGAAATTGCCACTAAAGAAGTTTTGCTTGTTAGATGTTGTAAATCTGAAGAAAGAAATTAGGACAGTCAAATAGGAATAAATAAAAACGATAATACATTGCTGCATTGATTTATTAGAGGTTCCAATATTCTATATTAACCTGAAAATAAAGGAATAAAGACAGTATCAGGATATTTCTACAATCTATCCTTCAAATTAAATTGTATTTATGGGTCGAAAGAGTATAGAAAAGAGAATGGGTGAAACAAGCAATTAGACTCTAGTTTAAAGATATTTCTCGGCACTAGTACTTAGTATGACTGAGAATAAGTCATCGAGAAACATCAGCCAAGATAGCAAGCCACTGAGTTCAAACCCAGAACCCTCTGAATGCGAATTCAATGCTCTAGAAACTAAACTAAGACCGCTCTGAAGTTTTTTTCATTCACTGCAGATATAATAAAGAAATACTACTACTTATTTTTCAGGGAATAACCCTGAGTATTACTTCCCCGCCAGAGACTGAAAAAAAAATACTCTTCAACAAGTATATAAAGACTTATAAAGTTTCTGTAGATGAAGCTGGATACTGTTAATGTTCACTCTCTTCTAGGGCTGCCAACTTTTGAAAATGGAAATACCCTCCAGGAGTACGTATACTCTTAAGATTGTGACATCATCGCTCGTCAAAAATGTGAACAACCTGAGTTTCCGCCAGGATTTTCAGTTTGGGGGTGCTGGTGTAAAGTCAAAATTGGGAGGGTGTAAGTGAAGTTTTGTATGGTTTCTATTGATTTTTTCAGCAAAACTGTCAAGGTTGGTGGGGTGTTGTCGAGACTTTGCGGGTTAACACCCGCCCCCACTAGGGGGTTTGGCGGAAAATGGATTACTTCACATAAAATTGAGTGATTTGGAGTTCGAATTTAATAACTTTAGTTACTTTTGAAGCATTTATTAAACTTACCTATTCCTGTTTTGGTTGAGTCGGCACATGTAATTTTTGTAGTCTACCATCAGTAATACATCGTACTTTAAAACAGAAAAGCAAATATAATTGGCAATATAATTATGACATGCACAAAATATACTTGAAAAATAAGACTTACCAGTTTCGCTCTTCTCTACTCTCCATGGCTTGAAGAACCAAAAAAATATTAAATTTATATTAGAAAACTCCAAGATATATAGTCTCATTCTTGCTTTAATGAATCTTGCTGCTTAAGAATCTTGCAATGAAATGCGAAGTTAAAATTATTAAAAAGTAGCAAATGGGGCAGTGACGGGAGTGACAATAAAATTATTATCTGAGTTGACAAGTATTGTTGAGTAGCTCTAAATCTGTGGGGAGAGAGAAAAAGAATAAAAAATAAGAGATTGTTGCGTAATAAAATATCCTCTGTCTTGAGGAATCAATTAATACGATTGTATATAATGACAGATAGGCTTATTTTTCAAGTTTACACTTTATTTTCAAACAAAAAAGTATTTTTAGAAATCATTTAATGGCTAATAAAAAAGCAAAAATGGTAAGAGTAAAATAAGCTATATTTAAGGCTATAAGCATTTCGTATATTTGTATGGCTAAATGCCTCTCCAAATATGCTAGATTTAGCCAAAAATAGGCCAAATTGGCATCACTGCCACCTTGCAAACGATATCACTGCGACAGAACAACAAATTCGTTGCGGAATGGAATTTCGCTAGGGCCGTGATCAGCCGGTTGTCAAATGCGGTTCATTTTAGAATCCAGATTCAACTAAATCTACTTTCCACGGAATTAAAAAATAATATGAATAGAACAGAGAATAGGACTACTAAGAGAAAAAATTACCGGACATATAACGTCCGGTTTTGAGGCCGTACCGGACAGCGGACAAGAAGGTCAAAAACCGAACCATCCGGTAAAATACCGGACAGTTGGCAACTCCTTCGATTATATTTATCACATAGGGGTCTACGATGAATGTCATCTACTAAAAATTTCTTATGGAGTACGTCTCGTAGCCTATACCTATATAGACTCTTCATATACATCGTTTTCCATTCGTAAGAAAGACAAACATGGTGGCATGCTGAGTGAAATGAAAGTAACTTTACTCCTTTTATTGGCTTAATGTTTAACGACAACGACGTCAATGTTCATCCAAAAAAGGTATGTAACTTCAAGATTGCAGGCTCACCTTGCACTTCGATCCGAAAAGAACCGAATTTCCAGCGTAAAATTAGTAGAACGTTGCACGGAAAATCAGTATGACCGGTTTCAACAGACTGTCAGCAAATAAATTAGTCACTCTTTAAAACGACGAGCTACAACTGTATCCACATTTAAGAGGAAAGAGAAAAAAATGCCTAATTTTAGATACTTACTTCTCTACAAAGGGATAACCAGGATATCACAATAATGGAACAGCCATGCCCTGAATCGAAAGAGATCAAACATAATTGAAACCTAGCGGAAAGATTGGAAAGTATATGCAATAGAAAATATATCCCGTTTTCTTCCATTTGTCAGCTCATTCGCCCGGTAAGGAGAAACAAACGAATCGTTATAGGTAATTGGCATTTATATCACAACGACACGTTTCCTTACCGTTTAGCTTTTAATATAGGTACCCCTGGAAGGATATTTTTAAGCGTTACATCTACAGGTTCATATTTTGCTACCTTGGAGCATCCTGCATGGTACAACCTGCACAACATTATTCCCTAATTCTCTCTATATTGCTACTATCGTTGTGTACTTTAGAGTGCAAAGCTCTATATAACTAACAGTCACTAAGTATTTTTTCAAAAGCGGCCCTCATACTTTATACAGCTTACAGTATGCAAGTTTTTACCAGGAGCATAAATATGGAACCGGAATTTATGTACAGAAAAGACACAGTGATTGGATAACAATGCTAATAACTATTTTATTCGAAGTATTGGCCATCGCTAGTGATACATTTCTGCCATCGTTCCGGCAATTTGTGGATGCCAGAAAAAAAAAAACTGTGCCTCTTGTGCTGCAAAAGAGTCATCAAGCCATTTTCGTAAGATGTGAAGCGCTGGTCAGCAAGTGCGTGTCCCACGGATACAAATAAGTGAAAATCGGAAGGCGCCAAGTCTGGTGAGTAAGCCGCATGCGGAAGGATTTCACAGCCAAAACGTCGTAATCGTTTCCTTGACCGGTTTTGCTGTGTGGGAGGGTGCATTATCGTGAAGCACAATCACTTTATGTTGTCTTTGGTCATATTCTGGTCGTTTTTCAAGCAAAGCTTGATGCAAATCGACCATTTGTTGTCGGTAACGTTGGGTATTAACGGTTTCGCCAGGTTTCAGTAGTTCATAATAGATCACTAACTTCTGATCCCACCAAACACAGAGCATTGTCTTCCGTCCATACCGATTTGGTCTTGCGATGTCGCCGGTTCTCCTGGAGTTACCCATGATCGCTTAGGATTCTCAAAATAGATCCACTTTTCGTCACCAGTCACAATTCGATTGAGAAATGATTTCCTTTTGTATCTGGCGAACAGAATTTCGCAAGTGTTTTTTCGGTTTTCCTGCTGTCATTCAGTCAATGCATGTGGAACCCGTTTTCCCACCTTCTGAATCTTGCTTTTAAACGTAATGGAAACTGCTTCTCGTGTCACATTTAATTGATCCGCGAATTGTTGTTGCGTTTGAGCGTCATCCTCATCCAACAAAGCTTGCAATTCGCTGTCTGCAAACTTTTTCGGTGGTCTTCCACGTTCTTTGTTTCTTACGTCAAAATCGGGACTTTTAAATTTTGTAAACCACGCATAGCACTGTGACTTACCAACAACATAATCACCGTAAGCTCCGACAAGCATGCGATACGATTCTGCACCAGTTTTCTTCCAATGGTAACAAAAAATCAATGCTATTCGCACATCGTAGTTTGTAGGTAGAAATTGCGCCATGTTCAACGCTATTAAACACTACACCATGACATAAAGCTTGTCTGGTTGTGAGTTGCAAATCGTTATCAGCAATCAAAACAAGCAAGTGGCGCCAAGGACGCAGTTTTACGGTAACCACAGTGACAGCTAACGCCATCTGTGCACAAATTCCAGTTTCATATTTACACACCTGGTAACAAGCAGGTTCCATGCATTGTATCATTTAGCGCATCCAATCTTTCAGCGTAGAATCTCTGAGCGTCATATGCTTTACACCTTCGAAAAATTTTACTGGTTTTGACTTATACATTTTTAAGAGACTTCCAAACTTTATATCGGTTACGATTTTCATTACCAAAAAAAAATTTAGAGAATTCTCATTACCATCGAAGATTCAGAACATGCAAACATTGAGCAATGAATCTTTTAAATGTATATATCTTAGGTAATCTTAAACAAAAGACTCAAGCTTTATATGCTTTAGGCCTTCCAGTCTATATTTGTACATGGAATATTTATATACTTTAGAGCCCTTAAGTTTTGCAATATAGTTTAGAATATCACGAAGTCTAAATTCAGCTTTGTTGACGGCATTCCATTACCTTCACCTATATTTCGAGTGCACCCTCTATGCGCAACTTTCCTGACCATAATTTTTAGGAGCCTTGAGATTTACGGGATGTTCTTCTCAATTTATTAATTTGAAATGTTGAAGCAAGTTTTGTTTTGTTTATAAATAAATCGTTACAATATATGAGTTGAATATTCTACTGGTAAACAATATAACTCAATCAATATTGTATATTTTCACATTTACTTACTTAAAAGAAAAGTATAAAAACAACCATGTCTGAATGTTAGTGGAGGTGTGAGAAATTTCTCCTTTTTCATGTTTATCTTTTGAGTCGCTCGATATGAGTTCTATATATGTATGATGCGTGTTTGTGCGTAATACGTATGTAGGTTCTGCAAGACCTCAAAATGTCCCTCTCGGTCTTAGTATTGTAACCTGTTACACCTGTCTTAGAAAAAGATAAACGACGCTTTATTCCTCGAAGATCAATATGACTTCAACCTTGATGTGTACTTTAAAATGTCACCCTCCCCCCACACACATACAGAGACACACACACAGAGAGAGAGAGAGACAGAGGTAAAGAGAAAGGGTGAGAGATAGAGATAGAGAAAGAAAGAAAGAGAGAGAGAGGAGAATTGACATTTCCTTAGAAAAAAAAACAGAAGTTGTCGGAAAGCATAGACTTCTCCCTTCGAAGTCTCTCTCCCTCTCCTCTTCCCCCTCTCTTTCTCTGTGGGTATCTGTTGTTTGGTCGTATTTATTTGAATCTCACCTTCGTGCATGCGTATAACGTACTTCTGTTTAAACAAGAGAATATTGTTGGTTATTTGATGGAAATCTACCTTCAGTTGTTTTATACACAATACAACGGCAATTCTTAGGATGACCGTCAGATGAATTCAGATAAAAATCACTTCTAGGAGAGTACCAAGCTCCCCCTACCCGGCCTACCGCTTAAACTAAAAGCATACATAAAACATACAGGGTGTCCCACCCCCCAAATTATCGACAACACTCCCTAACTTAAAAAAATTCTCAGTCAAATATCGTTAGAAACCGTGCGAAACTCCACTTACACCCTCTCAATTTTGACTTTTCACCCTGCAAACTGAAAGTCCTGACGGAATCCCTGTTGTCCTTTTATCTTGTCCAACCTTGATCATCGGGGTGGGGGTGTATTCAACAGAGGAAGATAAGTCAAACTTGGCTCAAAGCAATTATGAGGAAGGTGTCACACATTGTGCAACAACATTGGAGGAATAGTGTTGCCAACCCAATATAATGTTCCATTTTCTTTTTTCAAATGGCACTACGTCAACTTATTTATTATATAAATGAAATGCGCATGCCATTCGAAACTAGAAAATACCATACTTTTTCTTCGGTGTTGCAAATTAAGGCTGCCAAAACACCTAGGGTTATAGTTCAATTTTACTATACGTGTAAGTACAACGTGTATACAAGGTGACGTGTTCAGAATAAAGTACTTTACTTTCGGGAGGTGATTTCTGACATCGTCACAAGTAAAAACACGTGGAACACATGAAATTCCTCTTCGTTTTGGAGATACAGTGTTTCCAACTTGGAGCCTGAAGGCGACGGCTAACAATCAATGGGAGGAAAAGGAATAACTCTCAATTAATCATAAACGATCCATTGAATGAAAAAAATCGTTTGCGGAAATTTGTTTCTAACAATATGGCAGATAACAGGAGTGAAAAACATGATGTCACCGGTTTGTCAGTGTTGCCAACCTGGTATAACGTATTTTTGTCAAATAGCGCTACGTCACATTATTAGATATTTGACATCCCTTGATGATGGTAAATAACATACGTAAAGCACGCACAGCAGTGTTGCAAAATATGGATAAGACAGCACATTTTTCGCGATTTTGTGCAATTCGCTGCCATTCTCCTCTCCCTGCCTTAATACAAAGATCATTCTACACTTTGTCGCGTTTTCCAGCAGATTTTCCGTTCGATATCACTTTCGCTCCTGTTTGTCACTCTAACACAGTGGCGTAGGTAAGGGGAACGCATGTGGGATGGCTAAATTTATATTAGAATTATGATTGAACTAAGCAAACTACATCTATTCATGTATATTTTTCCTACATGAATGTACTGGTCTAAAATTAAAGAAACCCCGAAAAATACAGTACTTTCAATGTTGTTGGATTGGGCTGCGTAACTGCCAAGAATGTGATTTTTTTTAATAAATATCCCCTTCCTTGAGAAATTCTTATCTACGCTACATGTCCAACCTACGCTACTCTTAGGCTTCTTGCAGCCCTTCTTTGCATTTTCCGGCTCTTCCAATTTCTTTTCTTGAGAACCAATTCCTAGAGTGGCATACCATTTCTTTTTTAGACGTAGTATTCCTACTCTGTAAGAAATTTCATCCCACTTATCCAGAAATGAACAACACTCTTTTGCTATTTATTAGATTATTGTTAGGAGCCAGTTCTAGGCACTTCGTTTCTTATAAGTAAATATCGTCTTGCAATACTGTATATATAGACGGACAAACATAAAAATAATTAGTGGTTAATTTTGTTTTGGCAAAATCAGACAGGAACAAATTGAAAGAAAATTCAATTAATTAACCAAGTGTGTATATGAATAGTATTGTTTCGAAAAATCCTCTAAAATAAAGCAAACATTTTAAAATTTTTAGTATGTTTGTTTGATAATTTAAATCTAACTAACTTGTGCTATCTATCGACCCATTTGAAACTACACAATTTATATTTAATACCCACCCGCCTCTCAAATCGTGCTAATTTGAGTGACACAAATTCTGTGTTAGTGACTTATTTGATAGCACTATAACTGAGTACTAAATCCTGACAAAATTTTAGAATTCTTGCCGGACTAAGTGGTATGTGTGTGTGACTTGATGTATCTTGAATTGACCTTCAATGTTAAAAGGAAATAAGTCAGAAAAAAATCTTTTCAGGAGAGTAAAAAGAACGTCACTTGTATTCTATAAAATGAAGTATCACTTTTCTGGTTCTCTTATGAGTTCAATGAAGTTACTTTTTCACAATCCAAGGTATTCAAAAACTTAAAATGTTCTGATTTATGGTGAAATTTCAAAATTAGACTTAGTTACATTTGAGATTGTATTCAATAAAAAGGAAGCAATGTTAATGGAATTATGTTAATAGTAATGTTATAGTTGTCTCTTAAATAAAAATTCAAAAATAAACACTTAAAATTACATTAAAATGGGTGTGCAGAAAATAATATTATTTATGCTGTCTAACAAAACACCGTTGTATGTTTTTGCTTTGTAACAAAATGTATGTTGCTGCTTGTAATTTTCCCCTTCCTTGAACATGTTATACTCTTTTAGGGAAGCCAGTAACTCTATGGCTTATGGAACTCGCGAGTTCATCGCCGCAGTAACAAACGTTCGCCATTGGATTCTATCGTGGGCAATATTAAGCCACTTTTTCATCACAAACAACTACATCTCCAAGATCTCTTCTAATATTGTCCTTCCAACGACGTCTCGGTCTTCCCAATGGCCTCTTTCCATCCGGTCTTCCAACCAGGATAGAATATAATCTTCGTTTTTCCCTCATCCGAACTACATGGTCTGCCCACCTTAGTCGTCGCGATTTCATTATTTTTACAACATCTGCTGAATCGTACAGTCCGTGTAGGTCTTCATTATGCAGTCTCCTCTATTCTCCAGTCATCTCGTCCCATTTTGGCCTGTATATCTTTTTCAAAATCTCATTTTCAAACACACGTAATTTATGTTCATCTGCTAGGGTCGTTACTCCAACTTTCGCAACCGTAAAGTATTACCGGCAGAATAATTGTTCTGTATATTTTCATTTTCAGTTTCCTTGATATTAATCGCGATGTTAGAAGTATTTCATCATACAAGTATTTTCAGTCAGGGGTGGGACATACATATTGATAGACTTTTTCTAAGTCTTGTATCTTCTCAATGCTGATAGGCACTTTACAAGAATATGTTGTTGTTTCTTGTTTTTGTTTTTTTCATGTAGAAGAAGAATAAATTTGTCGTAGAAGTTACGGAATATATTGAACTCTATTTATTGAGTTAGTTTAAGCAGTGCATTAATAAAAGTTCTACGAGAACATGGGCTGAACCCACAGAACAACGGCTTCCGAACAATTCGGCAATCGAGAGATCAAATATAGGGTCTAATTTACATTTGTAGAATGCGAACGCTGGATTGTACCTCGAGTACGGTCCTAGCCGCCATATATTCCATCTTTCCTAAACAGGTGATCGTTGAGAGACATCATCTTTCAGATTTGCTTTACTTGCTTCCCCAAAAGTTACAAGTTGAACTAACAGAAGGAACATAATAACAGCTGAAATTATCGAGCAGCCAGAGACGGAAATTATTCTTTTCCGATTCGTGGAGGAATGTCAGGTAACTGAATGCGTGAAAATTCCACTTTAAGTCATAGTCTATGACTCTGTGTACTGACAGATTAGCACCTTGCGACGTGCGTGAGAATTTACTCTCAAGCTTGGTTATTTCAAATGCACATTCTCCAGCTCTGCACTCAGTTTTCTAACTCAATCCCCGCGCTAGTGTCGGGAAATTTACGGACTTCGGATCGACAACAGTGAGGCACGCGGGTTCGAGCTCTGTTATCGGGTAGCTTGAATGGGATTTTCTGGGGGGTTTCCTCAGTTTTCGTCAGAATGCCGGAATGGTACCTTAACTAAGGCCCTGGCCTCTACTTTCCCTATTTCTACTCCCAAAAGAGGAAAGTCACTCCTCAGACGTGACAGACTTAGACCAAAATTGTCAGTTCTGCCCAGGAAAGATGATTTTAAAAAATCATTTTGTTTTTTAACCGAGCCATTTCAAGACAGAAATCGATGTCAAATTGACATTTTCTTTCTTATGTTCGTTATTATTAGTTTTTTTTTGTTAATGAGTAGCTATCTTCTTCGTAAGATAGCGTGACCAAGTTACTAATTTGGATTCAAGTACAACCTACATATTGAATGACAAATTGGCAACACAGCTGAGGTCCTTGGTTCTTTTCTCAGAGAAAATAAGAGTATTTTTACCTCACAAGCAGGGCTGGAATGGTAAGATTTTTGGGGGGTACACGCTGCTCAATAAAAATCCGGATTTGGGAACACGTTCCTTTATATTTATGCACTGAGGTGGGTACACGCTGTGATTTATACTATTAGGTGGGTACACGGCGTGTACCCGCGTATACCCTCCATTCCACCCCTGCTCACAAGACGAGTGAGGATAGGCGCCAAGTTTGTTTAACATTTAAAATAGTGGAACGTACTAGCCAAGCTCCATTTTGTTGAGGTGTAGTTCATGGTTTTGTAACCGGGAGAAAGACTGAATAAAAGGACGCAGCTACGCTGTTAAAAATTTTCGACCATTTTCCTCGGAAAATTCAGGCAGAACTAGACAATTGCCTGAATGGAAATTTTCAGTGACGTTACTGACAAAAATAAAAGAAAAAGCGTTCGTATTGCACGAATATTTACACACAAAAAAATCTAATAAAAATTTCAAAATTTTTGTGTTTCGACTTCTTCAGCTACAAGTAAGAACACACTGGGGAATAATTTTTACTGAATAGACAATAAATAACAGTAAATGTTTTTTTATGAATTAATCGTAAAAAAAAAAAAAATAATTGGATCAGTTGCCTGGAAAAAGTCAGGCAACTAGGTTGAATGTAACGTAACTAACAAAACTCAGAAACCTTTCAGTTTCCAAAAATTATTCAAGAAAAGAATACTAAGAAATATCCTCGACTATTATGCAGTTTTACATTGCGATTATTATTGAGATTCAAATTGTGAGCCTGCATAATATTAAAGAAAATTTTAAGTTCTCCAGTGTTGCCCACGAGACAAGATGACACGAGATTCAGACTGTTTCGTGCGTCTCGCGAAAATATTGTATCGTCTCGAGTCTCTTCTCCAAAGGATGGGCTTGTTACGTCTCAAAGATCCTGTCTTGTCTCGCCTTGTTACTCGAGTCAAGATAGGGGTTTTGCTGGAATTAATTCAAACAAAAATAATTCTTGGTCCCAGTTCATATACGTGCCTCCTAGTTTAAGATACTAAAAATCTACATTCTCAAATTTGCGCCATCGGCCCCCATGTTGAAAAATGGGGTTCATCCGATGTTCTGAAGATAGTTTTCGACATTTACGCAAAAATGGTGCAACATACGATCAAAATGTATAGAATATAAATTAACGAACATAAAATTATACAAAATTTTGGTCCTTTTCATTTTTTCTTATACGACCCACCGTTTGACTACAATTCGCATGTTTTTCCCAATTCTCGTAATTTTAAATTTTCTTACTTCGGGTCTTGTCTTGCTGGGAACAACAATTATTCTGGAAATAGGAAATCTATGAATGATATTTTATGTAGACCTGTATACTGCACATTTTCATTAAGAATTAATCTCGAAATCATAAGTGGGAGGTGAGGTGTAGGGGGTTAAATGCTTGAGGGAGAGGGGAAATAATTTGCAATGCTTTTATCACACTTCTTTCTTCATACCAGACTGTCTCTCTCCAAACAAACACTATAATAAAGATATTTGATAGAAGACTCTCCCTTGTATGTTAAACAATACGTTTGGAGAGAGAGGGAGAAAGGGGTGGTGATATGGAAGTGGAAGAAAGAGGACGAAGAAATCTTCAAAGAACTTTAGTTCAATACAACAATGATGACTGATATTCAACGTGTCGATATTTTATACACATGTAAGATATATTCCTAGTCTATCGCAACTGTTTGAATCGAAATCAGATCGTCAAACAAGTCATTATGCATACAATAAAATATAATGTAAAATACATCTGAATAATGATACTGCCTGAGTGTCGGCCAATTGCATAAGATGACTTACAAACATCCAAAGTGATTTATAACATTCTAAACAATAAATACAATCTGATAAATCAATATTAAAACTTGTTTGTATTACTGAATTTATTGTTACCCAAAATTATCTTTAAATCACAAAGAATAGTTACCTTGACTCTCTTTGTTAAAGAACTCGTGACTAAAAACGAATACAAGGAAAGGTGTATGCTGACGCTGTTTACAACGTTATATTCAATAGCTTATCGTTCACAATTTACTTCTGAACCCCTTCGTTTATTACAGATTTACTGCATTCCCACATCGTGATTCGTTCCTCCACTACGCAAACATAAGTGTGACATACAAAAGGCAAGCATAATATGTAATATACAAATAAGAATAACACAGGAAAATAAACATATTAGATTCACATATACTCAAGAAGTTATTTATTTCAAGGTTTGACTTCTCTTTACAAAGTACGCGTGATTATGAAAGGATATGCTATGTGTACGTAAATCAATGTTCTACAACTTACAATTCTTGGGTTACATATTTTGAGAAAACTGCGTATAAATGGCTCTAGTTGTCCTTAAATGGCATAAAATTAAGTATTACCAAGAATAGTATATCCTTAATCAAAGGATAGTTAATATAATGGAATTTACGGAACTTCTTCAGGCCATAAATGTATTAAATAAGTCAAATACCTATTTATACTATGACAGACTGTCACTTAAAGCAGAGAAATTATTAAAAACTACTTCTTTACAGAGTAAAATGACTTTTTTATATATCAGTCACTTTATTTATTGACTGTACCTGTATAGCATGGTGAAGAATGACGCGAGATGCACAGCAAACTTTATTCCAACCATTTCCGCCGATTAGTTCTCCAGATATTCAACTTAGACAATTTCAAGAAACTTCCCTTGCGATAAGATAAAGATATAAAATTAATTGTATGGGCGGTAACAGCACTATGGCTTACGCCCGTCCCGAACTTCCCTTGCGAGTTTTGGGCATGGAAAACTTGAACAAATATTTTTTCTGTAAAAAGTGTGACTTTTCTTACGGAATCTTTATTAATGCACTCCTAAGAGGTTTCTCACTCAGTATCAGTGCGTTATGAACACTTTTAGGGGAATCAGAGGGGCTGTCATACGCTACTTACATAGCTCATCGCTCTGATTCCAATTTATGTTCATATTCTTCGTCACTTAATAGGTCATCCGAGCCTTTTCCCTCATCCATTGTCAACACACGTACTTTATTTTATTTATTTATTTATCATTATTATTATTATTATTTATTTATTTATTTTGCTAATCGACTCGTGTTCTGTTTCTTTAAAAAATGAACCAGTAGTGAATTAAAAAGAGATGAATACTTATCAATACGCTCGGTACAATTTAAAGGCAAGCAAGGCTTTCTACCTTCTTCAGAAATACTTTTTTGACAGACTCTTACATCAGTTTAGTAAATAAGGATGCTAACATCACTCTTTCTGATTTCAAGCAAGTGACCGATGTGACTCTACTAACAATAGCGAAGGCTCCGAAGATCCCTTGATACAATCTCAGAGACACAAACATACAATTTTATAAAATAGGTTGGCAACACCTATAACTGGGTTGCTTAGCGACGGAAACAAATTATTCCTCTATTGTATTGAATACTGCCTATGCCAAGTTTCGTGCGGATATGTTTAACGATTTGGAATCTATTTGAAAAACTGAATTTTAAAGTATGTTGGTAACACTGACAACTGATGTATATGGAAACGGGAACACTCAGTATTTTTTTTTATTGTGTCGAATAATGTTTCTGCCAAGTTTCATGCAGATACATCCAACGGTATAGAAGGAATTTAACAAATTATTGTTTAAAATAGGTTGGCAACACTGACAGACGAAATGTTTGGGGACTGGAACATCCACAGGATTTGTTTATTATGTCGAATAATGTTTATACCAAATTTGGCGCTGTTACGTCTAAAGTAATAGAAACAATTTGAAAAAAATAAATTTTATATAAAATAGATTGGCAACGCTAACAACTGCCTGCTTGGGGTCGGCGACATCAACACAACTTTTCTACTGTATCGAGTAACGTTTATGCCAACTTTGGTACAGATAGGTCTAACGTAATCCAAAATTATATTTTTTTAACTAAAAAAGGGTTGGCAACGCTGATCCACTGCACCATTCAAGACAGTTCCGGCAGCTCTAAACTAGTCTAGCCAAAACGTTTCCAATGACACGTCAACGATCTCTCTACACCTTGTGGTTCTTGAGATTAACGTTTTGGATACTACGGACGGACAGAATAAGCGGGATTATAAGGTCCCTTTTTGTTAGCTATACTATGAAGGGAGCTAAAAAGAATTAGATTTGAGTAACATCATGCGGCAATAAACCTAAATTGTATTGTCAAATATTTTAAAACTCAGTACTCAAAAAGATTGACACGATTTTGTCTTTGTTCGGAACGAGAAACGAAACTGACACTGATACGATTTCTGAAACTGACAGAAAAAAAGTGGAGTGTGATTTTACAGTATAGAATTTTTACACAAACATAGATATCTTGTCGATCAGTGCTTTAACATTGTACTTGTACCTGGAGCGCTATCACAAAATAGAACCAGGAAGGTTGAATTAATTGGAAAATGGAAAACTACTTTGAAGGGTCATTAAAATTCAGTTTAAGTATTGCCTGCTCTTATGGTGGGATAGCCCTCTTTTGAAGTAACACACTGGTAAGGAATTTCAAGGGAAAATCTTCACAAATTAAATAACTCTGTTTGCATTTTTCGAGACTATTGGGATGAGATGAGACATTTTAAAAGCTGAGAACGAAACGAGACGAGACAGGTAGACAGTCTCGTCTCGTGGGTAACACTAAAGTAATCTTTGTTTTAATGTTTTTGGAAACTGAAAGATTTCTGATTCTTTTAGTCACATTCCGTTCGACCCAGTTTCCTGACTTTTTTTTTCAGGCAACTGGACGAATTTTTTTTTAGCAGTGTGACTAAGTTACATAAAAATACTAATACATTACTAAAAATTCAATTTAGGTATATTTATGATGATAAACCAAGTAGCAGTCCTATGCATGTATCATGTTAATTTCTGACATAACTCGTAATACGTTACACTAGTCTTTGTTCCCAAAGTAAAAAAAAAAACTCTTTTGACGTCAGAACTTGTTTCCCTTACCCCGTCCTCTGCTCCCTAATTTTCGACAACCTGCGTGTCACACGAATGTCGTCTTTTGCACATGAAACTTGTCTTCATATGACATTCTTTCTGCTGTGCCTTTTATTTTTAAAAAACTAATTTCGTAGTAGATTTTATGTGAGAATTTTCTTTTATGTTTGTGTTCAAGACATGCCTGAACAGAGATCATGTTATATACACATGTAAGTATGTAATAAATATGTCTAAGTACTCATTTATATAATGATATAACTTGAGAAATGCATGTTTGCATGAATTTTCTCTTTAATTCAAGACAGGGAAACAAATTACTTTGCAGTTATTGAGTAGTTTCTGAGAATTGTATACTCAAAATTTCATCTAACAGATTATCCATTTAAATGGAATTAGCATACTAACAATTACAAATATCAACGCTTTCATTAAAATGATTCGCAAACATAATTATTTTCTAATACACAGTAAAAAACGGTTCCTTAAAATTGAGGGAAAAGTTCTTATCTATGAACCGAGCCCCAAATATTCTTAGAAATGGGAGAAATTAGATATCAGCATACTCATTTAGTGTGAAATGAGAGCATATTGCTTTCAAAATAGGACTAGTGATCTTATTTCCAAAATAACATGTTCTTATTTTCAATTAAATGAGAATGCAATTTATAAGAAAATTGTTTCTCATTGCATAAATATATATATATTCTTTTTTTCAGTTTTAAGGAGTAATTTTTTTTACCTTGTATAAACGATTATATACGATCCACAGAGAAAGCTGTGAGTCAAATTATTCTGTTTGTACCCACCTATCTCTTTCCTTTATTTCGTTTTATTTATTTTATTTTGTAAAATAAAAGTATTTTGAAAAAAAAAATCTCTCTTTATGCTCTGGAATTGATGTTGAAATTACTGAGTTTCATCAAGGTGTCCTATACACGTATGTAGCATTCTCTCTCCCCCACAACTAAACAATAATGCTGTTGACGCCCTTGTAGTCCTATTATCTTCATATTACTGTGCGTAATTATAGTAGCTGCTCAGTTTGTGTATGTAATTGAACACTCTCATAGAAAATGTGTGCTACAAATCTGAAATGTTAACTGACCATCCTGACTTCTGATAAGATTCTATTTAAAATAAATATTGTATTTAATTCATTGTTGCCATTTCTTGAATGAATTGATTTGATTATACACATAACATCAACAAAACTATTTTCAATAATCGAAATATCACTTCGTAAATATTACTGTAGTGCAATCTTTAGCTGGTTCATTAGTTGAATGTTAAATGT